>JASCZW010007035.1:0-75776 GCA_034211315.2 Aedes japonicus | reverse complement strand
TTGATAAAATCAACCACTTTTGGCAAAGTTAAAGTTGATTTACCAGTCGGAATTCACAGCTAAGCTCGATTCAAAAACTAGAGACTCCGAAATTCCAAGTGAATTGCAAGCCTTTTTCAGGAACTTTGTATGCTCTGTATACTTCACCTGATCACTTAAGCCCACCTTTGCTGACAGAATATTGAAAACAATACATATTCCAGCTGTGACTATTGTTAACCACGCTTGCTCTTCTCCAATCGGAATGGTTATCAGAAATATCGCAAATATGTTTTCACCGTTGTTGCTCGTTCGGTTCCAATACTAAAACATTTGTGCCTCAAATATGATTAGTAGAGTGTTTTGCGATATTTTTGGACGAACCTCAAACGAAAGACCTACTCAAATAATTTCGTGACCAAAACGGAGGAGCAACTAAACGCCAATATCACAAAAGAGCTAAAGAACATGTCATCTACAGCGTGCGGTAGAAAATAATGTGAAAATGTTCAAACTTGAGTATTGGGTTAATTCGTTTAGCTAGTGACTAATTTCTGTCGAAAGTGTATTTGTTTATGTTTACTTTCAAGTGCTGCATTCAAACATTCTATTTGTTTTATTGCAAATTCGTCAAAATGTTCGCGAAAGAAGTGATCACCAGTTTGTTGCTCGCCCAGAAGAAGCCGAAAAAGGTTGCCAAGGAGGTAGGGTGCCATTTGGTAACAGTTCACCGCACAAAAAAGTTTCTGCAGGATGGTCCTAAGCAGCGGAAGCCGGGATGCGGACGTCCGCGCTTTGCACGCACGCCGAATGTATCTTCTATTAATCGACCATAGTTAATGTTCCGGTTATCTGCCTAAGGCCGTTCGACAGGGCGTCGAATCATATTCGTAGACTGGTTAAAAAACGTAGGATGCAACGCAATTTTTTTCTGTTGATTTATCTCTTTTAGTTTATTTTTTCATCACCATGGAAATCAGCCAATTTTTTAATGATTACGTTAAACACAAAAAAAATGAATTGAATTCCAAGCCAAAAGAGGCGTAAACCACGAAATTGTTTGCAATCTCTCATGAACCATTTAACAATGTTTGCAAGCTTTCATTCAACAGGCTGGATTCAGGCGTTATTTAGACGATATTTACATGAAATATCCCATTATTTTCTGCCAAATTGCGCATTTCCTTTATATGCAGCCGATAACGAAGAACATTCAATGTTTACTTTTATCTTTGTACTACAAAGGAGTACTCTTCGTGAGCTCTCTAGTGTGGGAGTTAGTGAAGGATTTATATATAAACGCAAACAATATTATTTTTAGCAACACCAAAACGACATTATAAGTTGCAGCAACTTGATTGGGACTTAATTGTGTTCCATTGACGTTATTTCAACCAACTTGCAACAAATGTACTTCTAGGGTGGTGCTGTTTAAGCATGTCATAAAGAGTGTGGTAGTGGTTAAACTACACTCCATAAATCCTAGAGGGTTTGAGCTGTTTAGTGGAATACCTTTAACTAGAAATTAGAAGAAAAATTAGTATTCTCCATTTAATCTGTCGAAGATAAGCAAAGGTAGTTGGAATGAAATGGAGAATACTAATTTTTCTTCTAATTTCTAGTTACATTTCAAAGCCTCTTTGAATCCACTGATTCAAACAAAAAAAGCAAGAATGATTTCGGAAACACTCACAAAATGTGACACTGGGTTTTCATTGAGAAAACAAGGTAATTTTTTTTGTTGAATTTGTTGAATTTGTTATTTAATTAAGCTTCTCCATAAAAAACCATAAGTTCTACTAACGCAATGCAATGTACGGAAACTTATGAGGGTTGTTAAATCAATATTTTTTAAAGTATAAAGAATAAACTCAAAGCATGCTTTTTTCAGTTTTTACATTTACCATTAGATTGAATTGCATCCGTGAAAAGTGCGCTGACAATTTTGTTAGCCTGATTTACCGAAACAATAACATCCAGCACAACAAAAACTGTATCAGCGTGTGCCTTTGAATTATCGCTACTGCCGAAGCAATCTATTCGAACACAGAAACAACATAAATCCATTGAAATTAAAGCGAGACGATACAGACAGACGAAACAGCTGTCGTGTGTTAGCTCCTGCGCGAAATGTGCCTCATTCTTCTTCTTTTGTAACATCACACTCATCAAATTCCTCAGAGGCATATTAATTCAGTTGACCCAGAAAGCTTCCTACTTGCCATTTGGTGCATTTTTATCGAGAGAAGAGGAAATGTAGGAGGTTATCCATAAATGAGTCGAATCCAACAATTCAAGAAATTTTGCTCCTGGTGAGGGTGGTAAATTTAATTCCCAAATTCGCTTAATAATTTAGTTGAGTCAAGGCGATGAGTTTTGAGGTGAATCCATAATTGTTGTCCTTTGTTCAAACAAAAAAAGCAAAAAAAAAGCGTTATATTCAACGGGAAGTTCAACTGCACTTTAGCAAGTGAGATTCCTTACTGGGTCAAGTCAAGCAAGCCGAACCCGGTAAACGATATCGGACTTCAAACAGGCAGCTAAATTGTGAGTTGAACATGTTTCCATCCTTTAAAACGAAACGAAGGGGTGGGCGGTAGAGCGCGGGTGCAGCGAGTCAGTCCCGAAATATGTTCAACTCGTGCGGAGCAAGTGCTTCTCCTGTTCACCGCATTATAGATGGGTAACCCAGCAGACGAAGAAACAACAGCTGAATGGATTTCAAGGGTCAACGCGTGTGTTCATTCTGTGCATGTTCGGAAGCGTATGGCCAGGAACGGCAACAACCAAACTAAAAAGAGGAACCATTTTTCTCCTACTGACACGACCGACCGACGACGTGTGTGGAGTAACGACTTTTCGAGTGTAAATATAAAATGCCTCACTGGTTCGGCTTAACTAAAATTAGCATCCTTTTTGCCTTTGTACGATGATTTAAGATGCTCTTGAGTAGTCGGCATTTGGGTACGGGTTTGAAATTTACGAGATGGCCCTGTGTTCCGATGTGGTGCGTGAAGAGGCGCGTGCATTGCATTTAAGACAACAAGGAAGGTTTCAGTGTGCAACAAATTGTTAATGCGTAATTTTGAAGTAAATCGGTATGCATGAAAACTATACAGAATACAGAAGGTAAATTGATTGGGGCTGGTTTCATGTATTGAATAGTGACTGCTTCCTCCAGCAATCAAATATTCGGATAACAGTCAAACTTATGACCTAATCAAACCAACGAGGGATCATGAATAGAATTACTTTCTATTCATGAACTTACTTTTAAGTAATTACCCGAACATTCAAGTTTGCATTCCACGGTTAAATTGCTAACTTACTTTCGAAATATATTCGAAGTAAGTTCTCTACAAAATCGTTCAAATAGCGAAATGGTAATCTTCAGCAATGCAAAAAAACACACACATTTACTCACAAAACAAAACTAAACAAACATTCTTTAAGCAGCTGTGTGGTAGGATGCAAATTGAATTCACTGATTCGAAAGTATGGAAAGTATACTCATGATATGTTATTTTTGAAATTTTTGGGATCTTTCATTGTTTTAATTTCTTAACCAGGTAATTCTCAGATTTTGCTTTGACAACAACAAATAGCCAAACCATGTACTTTTTAGAGAACTTCAACACCTCTTTGGCCTCGAAATGATCGTCAACCTTGCCACATTTTTATGCGGTATAAAACCCACGACCAAGAAGCTACTTGAGGTTTGCTTTGACATTTGTTTCATCATCCATAACCGCGCAGTCAAATATTGTCAGCGATTTGTCGTACACACACTAAATTTCTAAAATTATGTTCGGTACTTTTTTACTGAATGCGGTCTGTAAAACAGAAATTTCACCGTAAATTTAGTAAAATATGACATTTTACAGAATACCAGCAATAAAAAAACTGAATTTCTGTAATTCATAGAAAACTAACGAAAATTGTAAAAAACTACCGATCAAAAAAGTTAATGATTGCAGCTCCTCAACATTGTAAAACAAAGTACAAATGTACCGTGAATTTATTATTTTGCACAATAAACTGTAAAACAAGTACCAAACAAATTGTAAATTTATTCCATGCTGTCAAACTAGACCTTTGCCCTCATTTTATAGTTCGAATGTTCGCCAGTTTTGTTGTTTGATGGTGCAGCCAAGAGTAAGTGCCAAAAATGGAACAAATATTGGGCAAAATTGGAGTCCTTAGTGAAGGAGCAAGAAATCTTAGAAATCAGCAGCTTATTCCATTGGCCGTTACGTTCATTATTTTATATTTGACTCAATTGTTTCAAGAAGTTTTAATGAATTTTGATTTCAGAATAACTTTAACTCTCTACTAAAGTGCTAATAACCGATTTTGTTCTTGAAAGGAAATCTAATGGAGGATGCTTCGGAGATATGTATTGCATGTAAAGATTGGACAATAAATATTAAGAAAGACGTTGAATATTATTTCAGCGTACTGTGTGAGTACTTCGCTACTTCTAATGTTAATTACAATCCTGAGGACAAGAAGTTTTTCTCATTTATTTCCGTGGTTGTCGAGGTGTGGGTAACCTTACAACTACGGGGGAATTTTTTTTGACAAGCCTCAATTGACCAACTATCATTGAATGAAATGTTAATTTTTAAAGAATCATCCTAATAATGACCAATGAATCGCAAATAAATGCAAATAGAATATATAAATTTATCTTAATTATCTTAGATGGTGGAAGCAACAAAGAAAATAAAAAAAAAAACTTTTAAAAACGAATCTGTAAATCTGGGTGAACAACTATAAATTTTTAACATTATTTTCGGTAAAAATGTGACATCGCGCGTTACGAATCTGTTGAGTGCACCCCGTAGAAAATTAATGGAGATGCCCTTTTGATTCTGAGCCACTGTGCGCCTCACCCGATGCTATCCAGGGGATCGGAAGCAACGAGAATGTGACCAGCAGCTGTCATCGAAGAGAGACAAAGAGAAGGAGTATTGTTGATGAAATTTAAGTGATTCTAAAACCAATTCCAAACAAAGATATTTTTTAAATCTATTTATACTTAAAATCTACAACTACGACCTACTTGAATCTATTTACTTACATCTTAATATAACAGTAATGCGTGGTAATAGAAAGAATCGTATAGTGTGACTATAATTAGAAACTAAAACTAAACATGACATTTTACAAAATTCCAGCAATCAAAAATACTGGAGTTCTGTAATTTATAGAAAACTACCGAAAATTGTAAAATAAAAATTCCGATCAAAATTGTAAATCATTGCAGTTCCTCAACACTGTAAAAAAAAAAATACAAATTTACTGTATTTTTTTCTTTTGTAAAATAAACTGTAAAACAAGTACCAAATTTATTTCATACTGTCAAACTCGACCTTTGCCGCCATTTTAAAGTTCGAGTGTTCGCCAGTTCTGTTGTTTGACGGTGCAGCCAAGAGTAAGTGCCAAAAATGGAGCATGTCGTGAATGAAATGTATGTTTTTAAAGAATAATCCTCATAATCAACAATGAATCGCGCAAATTTATGCCAAAAAATATATTCATTTATCTTAATTATCTTAAATGTGGAAAGCAAGAAAGAAAATCAACAAAAAAGAAAACGTTTAAAAACGGTTTTGCTTAATCAGCCGAAGCACTGCATCCCGCTCGGATTTGAAGTTGTCGTTCCGCTTGCCGCCAGATCCTGATCCAGATTCCGATCAGGAGTCAACCAATCGCGGAAGCATTTCAAAACGGCACTACTATTGAACGAGGGACTCCGTGCGATTTGCTTTGTCATGATGCGACATAGACGGATTTTCCACACTTTTGTTCAACCTTTTTTCACGCACTTTTAACAAACCGTATTTCAAAACCCTTCTATACACAATGACCGCGTTAGCGGTATTCGTGACATCTTTATATTGACAACTAAAAAAGATGTGGCTGATAAACCATGGCTAGATTTTATTGTGCGCATATTTTATTCACGAGCCGCAGGAGTAGACAAATGAACATAACTCAAATCCTAAGCAAAGGAAAAAAGAAGTTCCCTCTAAAACCGATCACATTCCGCTTTTCATTAAGCTTTCTGTTGGTTATAAAAAAAACTAATTTAACCATTTATTACTCCTGTAACTAGTTGAGCTTCAAGCATTACATCGTAAAGCATTGGAAGGGGAATCGATTCTTCTTTTCTTTGTGTTAATAAGAGCTTAACTTGATCGCGGAAGTAGCAAACTTTGACATTAGCTTTATTGTGAACATTCACGCTGATCAGAAGTGTGGTTTGCGCACTTAACAAATTTTATAATATAAATTTTCGAAGTTCAAAATAAATTGTTTTGATTCTTTTTGTGAATTTTAATGTACAGTTGAAAAGGAAATAGAAACTTTTCAGAACTTTCTATTTGGCATTAAATTTTGAATGTACTAAATAGAGAATTGAGCCCTGACTATTTTGTTACCGGCGGGTAACATTAGTATGTTTAAAATATGTAAATATTGATGTGGAGTGTGGGGGAACCGGTTGTTCAGCTATAAACGGTCGGCTTAAAACGTTGCGAAGCGGTGTGTGGACCATGAGCGGCAACACACGATTTTGTGCCGAACGCTAACAATGTTCGTGAATAAAGGAAGATAACCGTAACACCACTATGAGTGTTTGGCAGATCATGAGTTACCATGGGAGCGAATGAGTTCGTTGGGCTCACAAGAGACTTGAGTTAGGACGGTGCAGCCACAAACGACGGACGTGTTAATTCGGGAATATCGAGTTGAGTTGAATAGCCACTTGAGACGCCAATCTGTCACATCATCCGGCTTCCACGTTGTCAATCCGGTGTACTCTACTCACCACTCTAACCACCACGCGAGTTACAACTACAACCACCACCCGACCGCCACGTCCGACGCTTGGCGTCCTCGTTGAGATTCCGGCCATTTCTCAAATTTAGCTACCACGTCATTTAGCGCCCTCGTCGCCATTCCTTCAGCCGCTATTCCAACCGTCAACCCGTCGCTCTAACCGTGACTGTGCAAACCAGAAACTTAGCGTTACAGGACCATCCGAATTAGTTGTTCGTGCTTGTAAACATATCAATGATAATCAACGTTAAGCATTTCGACAAATGATTGATCCTCTGTTTTGAAGGTGTCAATTTATGAAGCCTGAGAATTGCAAAACTAGGGTTCTTGTATAAATGTTGTATAGATAATAAACTTTAGTATATTCTTCCATTTCTATCAGAATCACTATGTTCCTAGGAAGCAAGTTCTGTAAAAACGACGCATCGTCAGCAATAGAGGCAATCAGGTCATTTATCATAGTAGTTAAAGGAAAAATATCAGGAAACTCAATACGAAAACCATATCCTGTACGATGGCAGATTCTCTCAGTAACTGATGCAATTTATGGTTCATTTGCCTCCTCTACGTTCCGTCTTCCATCTGTACTCCACCGTAGATTGTTTGAGCACCTTCAGTTCACTCCACTAGCCCATGTTTCATAGCTGACCGTGAACTACTGGTCTAAGCAATGTCTTGTAGATGGTCAACTTTGTAGTTCGGTGAATTTTGTTTGATCTCAGCGTCCAAAGTAGGCACAATTGCCAGTCATAATGCGCCTTTGTATTCATCTGATGGTGTCGTTATCGGCGGTCATCAATGAGCCCAGATACACAAATTCGTCTACTATTTCGATTTCACCCTCGTCGATCTGAACTCATGCACAGATAAAAAAAAAAAAACATTGAATTTTATGTGTTATCTAATGCACATAAAGAAAATGCTAGATATGACAGGAATTAATGGGATAATTCGTGTAAATTAAAACTGGATATCACCTAAATTGCGTCAATTGTATGCAAGATTTCCATCAATTGCAAACAATATCGTTGTTTACGCTTGCTTTGCTTTAGAATTCAACGAGGGGAAATTTTATGCGCCTGTTAAAATTAATTATTTTTTTCTGTGTGGTGGGAGGCTAACATTGTCTTCTCGTGAGCCTCTTCCGATCATGTATTTTGTTTTCGATGCATTAATCACAAGCCCAATCTTACCCACATCAGCCTTACAGGGTGCGGCAGAAAATAATGCGAAAATGTTCAAACTTGAGTATTGGGTAAATTCGTGTAGCTAGTGACTAATTTCTGTCTAAAGTGTATTTGTTTTAGTTTACATCCAAGTACTGCATCCAATCATTCTATTTGTTTTATTGCAAATTCGTCAAAATGTTCGCGAAAGAAGTGATCACCAGTTTGTTGCTCGCCCAGAAGAATCCGAAAGAGATTGCCAAGGTGGTAGGGTGCCATTTGGCAACAGTTTACCGCATAAAAAAGTCCATGCAGGATGGTCCTAAGCAGCGAAAGCCAGGAAGCAGACGTCCGCGCTTTGCACGCACGCCGAACGGTCCGTGCAAAAATTGCTCGCAACCCGGTGCATTCCATAAGAAAACTTGCAAAGGAAGCCAATATTTCGAAGAAATCCATGCGAAGAATCATCACAGAAGATCTGCATGCATCTTCCAGAGCCAGAGTGAAACGCCACTTGATTACGGACCCGGTCAAGGAACTACGAGTGACTCGTTCCAAGAGATTGCATTCCTTGTTGAAGAAGGAAAAAATGATAATCCTGTTCTCCGACGAGAAGCTTTTCAGCATCAATGCTGCGGCCAACAGCCGCACGGACCAGTTTAATTCACCGCAGAAACTGTAGAACGTTTCGGAATGCAAATTTTTAACCAAACATCCGGCTGGTGTCATGATGTTTGGCTTGGTGGCGTCCAACGGTTTGAAAATGCCGCCTGTTTTCATTGATGCTGGAGTTAAAATCAATACCGAAGTGTATATCGGTAGCTTAAAGGACCAAGTGCTTCCTTAGGTTAAATGCAACTTCTCCAAGGACCAAAACGTTGTCCTATAGAAGGATGGAGCGCCGTGTCACACGTCCAATTGAACCCAACAATGGTTGAACGATTACATGAAGTTTTGGCCGAAGGATTTGTGGCCTCCTAGCAGTCCAGATCTTAATCCGTTGTATTATTTGATTTAGGCATATGTTGAAGCATGAGCCTGCAAAACATCACACCCTAGTGTGAAAACCCTGAAGTCAACCATAACACGCCCATGGCAGTCAATGTCGGAGGACTACGTCCGAAAGGCATGCTCTGGCTTCCGGCGTCGGCTCGAGGATGTTATTAATAAAAATGGAGGACACATTAAATAAATTTGTTTAAAAGGACCTAATAAAGATAATTGCACTCGAAAATGTTGATATTATTGCTTGAATAAGTTGAAAATGGGATTTGAAAGAAATAGAACAATTTTTTGCATTATTTTCTGCCGCACCCTGTATATGTAACTGTTCTATATGTTCTGCGATTGTATGGATTTTGTATGGGTAATAATAATCTTATGATAATGATGATGAAATTGTAGCAGTGAAATAATCTGAAAAACTATTTGATCAGGATTCTATTGTTGTTTCTGATCATCAATTGTAGCAAGCCAACTCATCAAGCTTCTGATGGAGGGCGTCAATCGCAAATATTTAACATTTTACTCAAACTCAACCTTAAATTTAACGGGCGTGTGTTAGATCTAAAAAATACATATACTAAAATTCCGTAAGAATTTGGACAATCTCAGCCCCAAGTTCAGAACGCTTAGGTCACCTTGCCCTTGGTCTTCCTCTTCAGCTTCTGCTTCTGCTTCTGCTTACGTGTGGAATCAGGTTTCCATTCGACGCTCTTACCTTTCTCCAGAAACAGAGGATGCTGTAAATGCCCGATCGGATATATCTGGTGGACATGAAGCGGCTCATGATGTCCAACGTTTTCAAGAAGTATGAACAAACCAACAATTAAAAAACAACCAAATATGAAACATATCTGAAGAAATACATGATTTTGCCTTATAAGAGGCAATCACTAAGGGAATCACTGGACTTTTTACAGATTATCATTAGTTTATCTGGAAGATAAACGTATTTTTGGCATTATTCAAATGATTCAGTATTTTGGAACATGGCCAAACGATAAAACATTGCTCTGAAGTTAATGTTAGCTATCAGTGCATAATGAAACCGGCTGTTTCAATGATTTTTGAGTGCTATTGCCTTATGTATACAATCATATTGTTCCAGTTGAATGTAATTTGCGTCATCAGAAACATGTTAAATAAATAATTTGAGTCTCAAGATCAAATACAATCAAAAGTATTGGTCTTTTTCACCGAAAATGTTTGAAGCATCAACATTGAACTCACCACAAAACAATCAATTTTACTTAACTGATCGATGCTACCCCGTTTTACAGTAAATCAAAACAATGAGAATTTGTGATTTTTTTCAGTGATTTCATCAAACTTGCGTTTAAAAAAATACAGTCAGAATATAAACCGCGGCGTCAGACTCACCAAACAACTTATATTGTTTTTTACGACGTTCCATTTCCTAATCTTCGCGATCCTGATCATTTGAAACATATTGCTTTCCAAGCACGTAGCTACCGAATTCCACCAAACCCACGGTCGCTGTCAACCGTCGGTCGGTTAGGTTTCGCGCTGGCTATTTGCTGCTTTTGCGGCAACCAAACTGACACGGTGATTTACCGAGTCGATACTCATTTTCCTTTCCCGCACGATCGCTGCTGGTTTTGTGTCGTTATTTATTTCAAGTTCGCGTAGATATTTGCTTTCTCACAACGGGATTTAAGGCATGCCGTAGCAGCCTGTCTAGTTTCCTAACAGAAGGAAGAAAAGTAAATCAACAACATATTTAACCCGTTCTCGGTGAACGAGCGCACGAAAAATGTACCTTTCAACAAATGTTGTCGTATTGGAAAGAGGGGCTCGGAAAAGCGGGATGTAAGTTATGTGGAAAACCACATCTCAGACGTCGTCGTCATCGCGATGCACGTTGCTCACGGTTGTGTTGGTTCCGATGAGCGTGTGGGAGGAGAATGGTTACATATGGCAGTGAATTGTTCCACTAAGCTTTCCTCGTGAAACGTTGAGCCAAAACCAAAACGAGAAAAAAAGGCAACGTTCTTCGCAAGTAGGAAATACACTTTTAAAAGAGGGGAAATCCAACGGTGTGTCAGAGAAAACTCCAGTGCACGTGTATGTGTAGGAAAAGCATCGGGAAAAAATCGTGGAAAATAAAAATAGGAGAGGTGTTCGCTGTCACTGTAGTGGTCGTCGCGTACTCCCCTTAGCAATGAAAAGTTTAAGGAAGAGAATCCTCCCAGCCGCCCCCTACCAACTCCCGTAGTTGCAACCTGGGCTTTGTGTTGGTTTCAGTCGACGTCTTGCCGAAAACGACGACTCGAAAGCTACATAGGTATATTGCCACACAAGTTTACGACGCCCACAATTGTGGCGCGCCCTAGTGGCCGCAATGTGAAAACCCCCTTCTGATGTCTGTGTAATAATACGAAAATAATAAATATGGCCAAGAAGAAGAAGCTGACTGGAGAGTGCAAACGGAGGGTAAAAACCAAAAGAACAAACCGATTCAAAGATTTTTCCTTCGGCCAACACGAGTTGTACCACTCACTTGAACTGCCATATTGCGCTTCGCATTGATGTGCCGCGTTGGGTGGCTAATTTGTGGGGAGAGTGGTTGTTGAGTGTAATGAGAGGGCTGGAGGAAATGCAGTTCGTAGTTTCTCTAAGGAAACTACCCCGTGACGGTGGGGTGTAATGGGGTTGAATTGGTGAATAAGGTTTAAAGGATTCAGATTAAAATAGTCAATGTCACTGTTTTTTATAGGGTGAATGGTTTTTTTAGAATAAGTTCACTGTTCACTGTTATAATTTCTCATGACACTGATCAATGTCTAATTAACGCATAATAGGGTTTTATTAGAAATTTCATCAGCAAATATTAGTGGAAATTGCATGTACAGAGGATGCGATAAAATATCTGCGGTTGGCTCGAGTGGAATGAAAAATAATCTATAACATGAACAAAAAAAATTTTTCTTCCTTATTTGTTTGCTAAATTTTGTAAAAAAAAATCTGCATCCGAGACCACCACCACAGACCTCTAGAAATCTTGATCGCAGCCTATGTTTGTGGACAATCACTGCAAATAAAACTAAAACGACTTTATGATTTTAAGAGTTTATTTCATAAGGATTCTTTGCCTTACCAAATCTACACAAATTCTCAAGGTTCTTAAAATTTTGTAGAAACTCTTCAAATCCTGATCCCCCCTATCAACCCCTGGTACCATAATCAATAAAAAAAAAACATGATTGAACATCAGCTAAGATACGTTTATTTCAGTTCTAGAATGTCTTGTTCGCTTACATCTTAACACTTATTTTTGATTATTATAAGTAGTCTTCTAAGTTTTCAAAAATCTCCTTGATTACCTTTTCACTTTACTGAATTTCTAGGATACAATCAATTAATGTGCGTTTTTCTAAATATAACATGAATATTAAAAAATTTAAAACAAAATATAAAAAAATTAAATCAAATTTTAAATTTTTTGAGTTATGATTATAAATGTAAAAGATCGTAGCATATTGGGCTGAGTTAAGGGACACATACCCTATTTAAAAAAAACACACACACTAACACATACATTGCCCAGTGGTCCAGAAGGCGAATTTAGCTGGAAAGATACATTTTCAGTCAAAGTTTGAAGTTTTGGAAGAAAATTGTCTTCAACTAAGTTGTTTATAATAACAATGCGCTTCTTTCGGTGTGAATGAAAACAAGGGTGGTCCTTATTTTTAGAAAAATCGAAAATCTAACTTTTTTATTAGCAGAAATAATGGCATACATTATTGCAAAGAGTTGAAGAATATATAATTTCAAGCAATTTTTTTGGTATTATTTTTTCTGTACCATTTTATATGACAACCACAAATTATACCTTCAAAAATGCTTGAAGTGATTTATTCTACAACTTTTTTAAATAACGTATGCCGTTGTTTATTCAAACAAAAAAAAAAATAGATTTTCGATTTCTCTAAAAATAAGGACCACTCAAGATTTCATTGAAGCCAAAAGAAGCGCCTTGTTTTCAGAAACAACTTTGTGGAGTACATTTCTGCTCCACGACTTCAAACTTTGGCTGGAAGTGTGTCTTTCTGAAGCGATTCGCATTCTGAACCGCTATGTTCACTGTGATCTCATCAACAAGTCCTAACTAGCGTAACTAACTGAAAACGGTTGCGCTACTATGATCAAACAGCAAAAATATCCTATCGAGAAATTACTCATCATAATATCGGAAGTAAAAACTTTCTTCAGGACAGTTTTTCTTCGATAATTGAGGGTGTCCCTACAGAAAATATCAGTTGTTTGCTCTAACTTTATTATTTTTTATTTCACAACAACGTTATCATGAGATGATTTTTTTAAACTTAAGAAGATAAAAGTTTTGACGTGTTAATCCTGCCTTGCCTTGGCTCTTGCCGTTAGCGAGTAATTAACGATTTTTTCATAAAATTACGCTATTTTCAAATGTATTTTACTCAATTTAAAAAAAAATATCTTCAGTTCTCAGACATGATATGCAACAATAGAAATCCTTTCAAATGCGGTTGAAAAATATTGTTTTGGTTTTGTCCGAACTATAAAAACCAACATTTGAATAAGGCCAATTTTGTTTACAAAAACCATAATAACTTTTGTTTGACATACGATAGAGACAATTTCACCACACCACAAGTTGTAACTTTTGTTGTTCTTGAATCACTTGGAGCCCAACTATGCTGAAAGATTTTAAATAAAAAAAGTTACAGCAAAATAACTGATTTTTATAGGGACACCCTACGCTACGTAGGAAAAAATGCTCTAATCCGGTCATATGAAATGGAACAGAATATATTATGGCATCAAAGTTGCTTGAAATTATTTATCCGACAACTTTTACGAATAGTGTATGCCATTATTTCTGCAAATAAAAAATTCTCTGAAAATAAGGACCACCTAAGTTTTCATTCACACCAAAAGAAGGGCGTGGGGTGCGGCAGAAAATAATGTGAAAATTTGTTCTATTTCTGTCAAATCCCATTTTTGACTAATTCAAGCAATAATATCAACATTTTCGAGTGCAGTTATCTTTACCTCTCAAACAAATTTATTCAATGTGTCCTCCATTTTTATTAAAAACATCCTCAAGCTGACGCCGGAAGCCAGAGCATGCCTTTCGGACGTAGTCCTCCGACATTGACTGCCATGTGCGTGATATGGTTGACTTCAGGGTTTTCATACTAGGGTGTGATGTTTTGCAGGCTCGTGCTCCGAAATATTGGTTTCTTTTGCAAGTTCTCTTATGAAGCGCACCAGGTTGCGAGCAACTTTTGCATGGACCGTTCGGCGTGCGTGCAAAGTGCGGACGTCCGCTTCTCGGCTTCCGCTGCTTAGGACCATCCTGCATGGACTTTTTTATGCGGTAAACTGTTGCCAAATGGCACCCGACCACCTTGGCAATCTCTTCTTTCACTTCTCTCGCGAACATTTTGACGAATTTGCAATAAAACAATTATAATGTTTGGATGCAGCACTTCAAAGTAAACATAAACAAATACACTTTCGACAGAAATTAACCACTAGCTGCACGAATTAACCCAATACTCAAGTTTGAACATTTTCGCATTATTTTCTGCCGCACCCTGTAGAAACAACTTTGCTCCAAAACTTCAAACTTCGGTTGAGTCGCCTTATGGATCACAGTGCATTGATTGAACCCTAGAAAACCAGTTAAGTTGACCAATAATGAAGGAGTTATTTTTTCAAGCTTTTTTAAATACTATGAATAATCAATAATGAAAAAAAAAAAGAAAACCATATCAGTAAAAATGATAAAAATATTCACTGGGCTGTAAGGTTGTTCGACTTCCCGTAGTGTAGCCTGGTTAATGCTAAATAAACTGAGCGTCTGTTTTCAAGTCAGGGACGGCTCGAGGCAGCGTCTATAATCCATGTTAGGAGCAGCTTAGCTACTGTCTTGTAAGTGTACCTAGGACTTCAAATACATAAGCCGAAAAGCCTGGTGGTGCTCGGGACTATGAAACTGCAGCATCTGCAAGCCGACACCGATAAAAAAGTACAGTAACGAATAATACACAAGGAAGATGTTCGAACCGGATCAATCGGCATAGAACAAAACTACGGTTAAGGACTAACTAGTGTAAATTCGGAACGTGGAACTGCCAATCTTTCAGTTTTCTTGGAAGTACTTGCATGCATTCCTACGATATGAAAAACCACAAAGGATCCATGGTCATACCATCTACCATAGCTGCGGCAATACACATGAGCTAGGAAAACTTTTTTTCGTGGTGGATGCGATGCAGAAGAGAGTGACACGATGGTGGCCAATCAACTCAATCATGTGCAGGTTGAGGATCAAGAGCTGGTTATTCAACATTCGCATCGTTAACATACATAGCCCTAACCTCGGAAAGTACTGATGATGATAAAGAAGAATTCTACGAGCAGCTGAAGAGTGAACACGACCGATGCCCAAGCCATGACATCAAGATTATCATTGGTGAGTTTGAAGCTCAGTATGGCTAGGAGGAGGAATATAAGCCGGTGATTGGAAACTTTAGCGCACACCAGCTGACCAACGACAACGGTCTTCGACTTATCGACTTCGCCGCCTTCAAACATGGCCGTACGTAGCACCTTCTTCCAGCACAGCCTCCTACACCGGTATATCTGGAGGTTACCAAACCGAATGGAACCACAAATCAACGACGTTTTGATAGATGGTCAGCACTTCTCAGACATCATTGACTTCAGAACCTATCGAGGCGCCAACATCGATTCGGACAATTATTTCGGTCCCGACGCCCACTACGGTACAATCTCGCACGACTGAAACAACCTGGCGGCACCACAAGGTACGCGCAATCACTCAAAACTGCGCTGCAGAAAAAGGATGAAAACGACTAAGCTCCTCTCAAAGGCTATCAGAACACCGTACAAACTGCTGTCAGCAGCGTTACGGAGAACGTGAAACGTAGCTGACAGAACGAGTGGTTCGACGCGGAATGTCAGAAGGTGTTGGAAGAGAAGAACGTAGCGCGAGCACTTATGCTGCGTCAAGCTACTCGTCAGAATGTGGAACGGTACAGACAGAAGTGGAAGAAGCAAACCCAACTTTTCCGGGAGAAAAGGCACATCAACACATCCCGCAGAGGCTTCGTGCCACAAGCTGAAATGTGTTGGGTAAAGGATGGGAGTATTGTGAGGTAGAATGCAGCACTTCGATGAACATCTAAATGGAGTGCAGGAAGAGGACCAAAACAGCAAATGGGATGCCACGAATGCCATCAAGCAGCTGAAGAATAACCAATCAGTTACAAGGGATAGTATCGGAGCAGAACTCTTCAAGATGGGCCCAGACAAGTTGACCAATTGCCTGCATCGACTGAAAGTCAGGGTTTGGGATACAGAACGGCTGTCGGAAGAGTGGACGGTTGGGGTATTCTGCCCTGTTCACAAGAAGAACGACAAACTAGACTGTGAAAATTATTGTGCGACCACCGTTCTAAATGTTGCCAGTAGAGTACAATCCCAAATCATCTTTCAGCGCCTGTGCCACAAGCAAATAGATTCGTTAGAAGTTATCAAGCCAGCTTTATCAAAGAATGGCCTACAGCCACTTTGCGATAGAGCCCCCAAAAGTCATCAACTCCAAAGCCGCATATGATACATTAAATCGAAAAGGGCTATGGAAGATCATGGGCAAGATCGACTTTCCGGGGAAGGTGACCAAACTTATCAAGCCTACGATGGATGGAGCCAAGTGCTGTGTGAAGATATCAGGTGTATTATCGGGTTCATTCGAATCCCACAGGGAGCTTCGTCAAGGTGATGCTATGTTTTCAGTTATACTTGTTCCGTGTTTCCAATCGTAGTCCTTATTTTGTCGCCTAGGTCTTTGCCGATTGTTTCGGTCCATATTAACTTCAGCATTATTTGTAACATGAATATTTTGAGAGCGGTTTGTCTCACCGGGGGACCATCGTGCACAGCACTGTTAAGAGTCCCACGTTGGCATAAGGACGATGATCGGCCGCTCTTAACATGGAGAACAGACGCTCAGATAGAGAGCCTTCTTTGAAGAGGGCAGCCTCCTTTCCTGTTAGTATATGACCAAGTTCCCAGAGGGGTTGGTAACGCGATCTTTCCTTTGGTACTTCATACCCCACGAGGAGGTAGGGATATGAGTTACTGGACAAGAGGCTAGGGATCGCAGAAGGATCTATTTTATACCTGCAGGTAAAGTTATGTCCATTTAGAATCCGGAATAATAAAATCATCTGTATCTCGGTAACGGATTGACGTACAAATAAGTTTAATACATAAAAACAAAAGTAATTTACTGAACTTTAAGAACAAAAAATATCAATACAAATTATTTCTCTTCGTTTCTTTTTAAAATTTGCACTTTCTTCTTTATTTCTCCCATCAAACAATGCACACCTCCGGAGTCAACTTCCAGCATTTGTTCCACATTTTGGTCATCTGAGCCACGTCCCGCGCCGTTTTGCCTCTTTTTTTAAACTTCCGCTTCATTAGTGCCCAAAATCTCTCGATGGGCCGGAACTGCGGGCAGTTTTGTAGATATATGTTTTTTATCGATGAAATCTACGTTATTATCGCGGTACCACTGGATGACTTCCCGGCTGTAGTGGCAACTCGCCAAATCCAGCCAAAACTTCACGGGACTTTTATGGGCTTTAATAAAGGTAGTACGCGGTTTTTGAAGCATTCTTCTTTGTACAGCTTCGAGTTCATCGCCTTATTCGTCACGAACACTTATCTTTGTTCCGCAGCTGCATATCCTGAAAAAATCAGTATTTTGGCACCCGCAATGGGCGTCCATTAATGGCCGCAAAAAATTGCCATTTATAACACCCCCCCCTTATCAGTTATTTTGTATGGACCTTCAAATGTTTTGTATGGATTGTCGTTTTCTCAAACCTCAACCAATGACATAATTAATGGACCTTCTAAAGCAAGCTTGCTTCACAGGAACATCTCCTCGTGCCGTCGCCAGTGTAGAATTTTTGGCTAGGAAGCTCTCCGAAATACCAATTTGACGTAGGTTTCATCGTCGATGAGCAGGTATCCTTGGTACTTCGCACAAAACCCGCTGCTACAATTTTCCGAGCTCGAGTTTGGTGACGAAACTTTGCTTCAACGTTCTGTATGGTTGCTTGCTGGCTCGATAAGATCGATATCCTGTCACGCAAACGAATTCTTCGAACAGTATTGCGTGCAGCAGCGTATTTTGTGCGATTTCATTATCTGATAGTCAAGGGTGTGCTCTGACGGTTCTCAATACTTTTGGTTGCTTGGGGTCATGTGTTCCAGCATTGACCGAGTCCATAATGTTCCACTACGACGGTGATTTGGCGATTTTCAACGTTTCTGCGAATTTTATTGCGGACCACGTTCGATTATCAACGTGACTGTGCAGAATTTTTTCTCCTCTCGGCTTCCATCTGGAATAACTTTTGACTCACTGCACGAAACACCGTAAAATGTATACCACAGAGGTATAACTAGGTATAACTAGGCCTAGGTTATTAAACCGCTGTTAAAGAATTCTTGCAGTGGTCACTTTCCATGCCGCTGCAACACAATAAGTGATTCCGGATTCTAACTGGACAGAATTTTACGCGAAGTCCCAATGGTACGCTCTGTCCAGTCATTTACCAATCTGCCATTGCACGTTACATTGCATTGAGACGATGGCGGAAACGTACATAAAACTTTAGGCATAAGCTGGTAGGCTCGGGCATGTGATTAATGCGTTGAAAACAAAATACAAGGGCAGAGGCTC
Source organism: Aedes japonicus (assembly GCA_034211315.2). Lineage (NCBI taxonomy): Eukaryota > Metazoa > Arthropoda > Insecta > Diptera > Culicidae > Aedes > Aedes japonicus. The sequence goes on along the minus strand of JASCZW010007035.1, from coordinate 56,993 downwards.
GAGAAGACAATGTTAGCCTCCTAGCAAGAGTTCAGATCGACGGTGATGAAATCGAGGTAGTAGAAGAATTCGTGTATCTGGGCTCATTGGTAACCATCAATAACGACACCAGCAGAGAGATACAAAGGCCCATTATGCCTGGCAATCGTGCCTACTTTGGACTCTGAGGACGCTAAGATCGAATAAAGTTCGCCGAACTTCAAGGTTGACCATCATACAAGACCGGTAGTTCTCTACGGTTCGAACATTAATGGGAAAATTTTAGATTTAGAATAACAAAACAGGAATGTTTTTAAAATCAACTTTTTCAGCAATACACGGTTACACTGCTTATAATGTTGATATAATATTCACTGATATGAAGCTCGATGACAACTTCCATCGTCCTTAAAAGTATGTTTTGACGAAGCCGAACAACTGCAATTAGTTCTACAGAATTAGCCAGTTTTTAACTACTACAATTCATCGTCTTGAATACCATTTTTTTAATTAAATTTGGTTACCTAATCTTGATTTTTTGCGATGGTAACTACAACTTGATTCTGAAGAACCAAACTGGCATCTAGAAGAATTTAAATTTGCATTATCAGTAGCAGCATTTGAATAATTGCATTTTGTATTCGTCAAATGGTTTTTAAATTATATGATTTCATAAATTTTAGAGCGAACGCTAATTTCTTTCAAATGGGCAGCTCTATTTAGGTGCATACTATAGTGCACTTACATACTTTTTTTCTAATAGTGCACACTTCTGTTGCTTAGCCCCTAGAGTCAAAGCGGTTCATTCTGTAATTCGCCCAGATTGAAACAAATCAAATCAGTTGGACATTCTGGAGTTGAACTATCGATCGTTTATTATTCTTGAATGTAAGAAAATTATTTGGTTTGGAAAAACAATTTATATAAACCAGATTAATATTTTTGGACATCAATCTGCTGTTGACCCAACGCGACCCATGGCATTTTTTTCTCGAAACCATCTTTAGTAGATTGCTACTCTGTCAAGCTCCATATTCGCCTGTGGGTTGGAAGCTGTTTGTGGCACCATACATAACCCACCAACACCCGTGCCATCGACATCGGTGGCATGTAGTAGCGAAGGCTTTCCACCAGAAGCAATAGTGGCAGCGGCGGTGTGTGGTGGCCACCAATACACAATCACCAACGCCACGAACGATGTGGTTGGCGACTTTTTTTTGTCCTTAGTTGGTCATATTAGCGAGGAGCCCGGAATGCTCTCCGCTCTGCCGATCTCAGAGTATGAGAAGCCCGAAAACTGGGCGAGAGCAAGAACCGTTTGGACCGAGCACGACATTGGCGGAAAATTCATCCCGCAACGGCTGGGCTAGAGAAAGTTCACATTTGTATTGCTTTTTTTAATGTTTTCATTTCACTGCCGGATTTTTTTCCTTCTTTTCTGCAGCCTCTCCCACTCACCTCGTACGCTGTTCGGTACGAATATCAATGATGGCCGTGCAAGCGGAGATTTTTCCACATTTCTGGGGTTTTGCCAAAACCCACCTACCGTATCAGCCATAGCCACCGTCAGTGGGACTCCCTCATTTGACACAACAGAAGCACCAGATTCTGGCCGCGAGTGAAAAACCTAATGTTTATCTTTATTTATTACGTGTTGTTTATCCCTGTTTATCCCAGCGAAGGGACATACATACACACACACATACGTTACACGAGATGGCACATACGGGATCATCGGACCAACCGACCAACCCGACCGACCGTTTTGGGATCGTTTTCGCAGCCGCGAAACCCCCGTCGATGGCTATATGTGGGAAAACTTCACGCTGATCCTGTGATGGGGCTATACATAAATAATAAAATTTATACTTTTTGCTTTGTTATTACGCGTTTCACTTTGGGTTGTTTTTTTTTTGTAAGGCATTTCAATGTGATGTTTTTCTAGTACTTTTTTTTCCTGCTTATATTATGGAATGGGGAGTGAATTTAAGCTGTCTTTTTTCATTAACGGTTGTTAAACTGAAACATGAACGAATTGGGACTAAAGTCTGCTGTAGGCTTATTATTATCCGTATGCACGTGAAATGTAACATTGTTCGGATTTAAATTATGTTCAAATTTGCTGATAGATGACAAATATACTCTCTCCAATTTGCATTCCATACTAAGTCGCAACTGAACTTTGACAAACAATTTTGTGATTGATTTTATATTGAATTGATGCATGGTTGAAAATCAGAATGACTTTTCGCAAATTTCACTTCTTATATTTCAATAAACTCTCATCACAGTACGGTTAGTTTTCCCGTTACACGATAGTGAGGTTTCTTGGCTTTTGATTGGATTGAACTGATTTGATGGTCTATGATAAGCCTATTACCGATCGAAACCCTGCTTAATTTTTGGTGGATAGTTTATATGATTTCAAAGTTACACCTCACAGTATGACTGAATATTTTAGAGTGGAAAGCACAGTTCTACTGGATATTTATAGACTGTTCCAGAAATTATAAGCACACCAAATGTTAACGAAAAAAATTTAAATAATTTTGGCTGGGTCCTTTTGTTTACACATATCTGTACGTTGTAGCCTAAAAAAAACTTAGTTTCTTGTTGGGTTTCAGAATGCGTGTGCTTACTCCGGAGCAAAGAAAAAGTATTGTGCACAAATGGTTCACTGTGAGAGGAAACTCTTTAACAAAATTGGCCAAGGAAGGGGGTGTGATCGTCGTCCGGTCCTGTGAGTCCTGCTTTTGGTAAAAAGATCAGGAATGCTTATAAGCAGAAACCATCGACTTCCGTTCGAGATGTTGCGAAAAAGATAGGGTCCTTGACGTCTAACGTGATGCATTCAAAAAAGTGTTTTTGACTCAAGTCTTACCGGAAGCAGAAGAAACCCAGAAGGAACTCAAATCAGGCCGCCTATGTGAAACCGAGGGCCCTGAAACTTTATCAAACAATTTTGTAGAGAAATTCTGGGGATATAATCATGGTCGATGAAACGAATATGAAATTGCATTAAAAACCCGCCCAGACCACAATATTCACTGTTTGTATAGTCAGGAATGTCCTCGAAACGGAGAAGGCTATTTTCATCGAAAAATTTGACAAGAAGGTGATGCTGTGGCAAGCATTATGCGAATACGGCAGAATATCTAGCCTGTACGTAACATCGGAGACAATGAACACCCCGAAGTACATCATGGAATGATGTACTTAATAAATAAATAAATAAATAAATAAATAAATAAATAAATAAATAAGTACGTAACATCAGAGACAATGAACACACCGAAGTACATCATGGAATACCTCCAGAAGCGGTTTTTGCTGATGATCAAACAGCATGATATTTAGACATGATTTGGCGTACAAATCCGTTAAATTGAACGGAGGTACGGCAAATCGAGACTTTATGAGCTCTGACAGCAAAGCTACGGAAATTTGTAAAAACATCGGATGACATCGGAAAATTTCAGAAGGATTGGACAAAAGTGATGAAAATGGTGGGAAGTGCTATGAAAGCTTATGGGTCATGTTCAAGGGGGTATCCTCCCCCTTGCCTACCCTGCGCTGGGGTTGCTTGGTAAGAGATTATGTGTCCGATGAGATACTACCGCTAAGATGCCCTCCGGTCGTTTTCACTTGTATATTTCAATTTCACTTGTATCTTTCAAGCCTGCTGTTATGCTAAACGGAACAAAAGATTGCATTAAAAAAATGAACTTTTCTCGGATGGTGATAAAAAAAATTAGACAAATAATTGCTTTTGATAAATTTTCCATAGAAGGTAATTATTTAAGCTTACTTGCAAAACAACTTCTACGCCCTTGCGAGCGACCTTCCGGCAGTTAATCGGAACATTCGCCATGGCGGACGAAAACATGCGTGTTAGTGACAAAATTGTTGGAGTAGATCTTACGCTTCAGGTTGGCCCAGAAATCCTCGATGAGACACAGCTGGGAGACGTAGAGTGGGATCGCCGACTTGGGTACCATATCGATATTCAGCCGCTCTATCTCCTCCAACGATTGCTTCGAGTAGTGGGCCGCGTCTTCACCCTTATGGTATTTCTTGATGAACGACGCAACTTCCGGCAGGTATTTCGTATTATAAATTTCCCCGTTCGCGGCCAGTCCGGAGCAAAAGAAGAGCGGCTTTAACATCCCCTTCTCGCTGATTATCAGCCACAGCAGCACCTTCTTGGGCAACTTGGTGTGTGCAATGAACTTCACCTCGAAGCTCATTTCCCTTATTGGGAAGTAAAATACGAAGTTCCCTGACGGTCGTTGCCATCCAGCGTGAGATAGGTCTCGTCGTCCATCACCACTGCTTCGTCGTGATTCGCCGCAAAAATCGAGTTGACTATCTTATTCAGCTGCTGCCGCTGCGTCATCGCCTTCAACTTCGAAACCAGTGGAAGTTACTTTCGCTTCCTGACATGTATGTTCATGTTCACCAGGTACTTTTCCACTGTTTGGTCGGTTGAACCTCCTACCTCTTCAGTTTCCTTTATAGCTTCTTGTCGCTTAGGGTCGTCGGCCGTCCGGAACCGGACTTTCTGTCGATGCTCTGATTGTTGTCTAATAGTGCCAAGATTTTGTAGATGCCGGAACGGGCGTATCCGGCGTACACAAAGTACCACACGATGTCCGTTTTTGACGCGGCAGGGTGCCGTTCTTTAAAAGACACTTCTGAACGGAGTTGCTTCACTGTTTTTGCCATCTTGATTAGAGTTCGATTGATAGAGATGTCAAATTTTGTCTGCTGACTCATGGGTGACTATTATTGATGCTGCGTGGGTAGTTTAGTCGTTGCGGGTGAAGGTGAACCCATGAAAAATCAGCAATTTTTGTCCATTTTTGTTAAATGCACACTCTTCATTCCCATTCGTTCTAGCAATAAATTGCTGTCCACTCCTAGAGCCTCTCATGTAGATGGGAGATTGTCTGCTTCTGACAAATTTCATCAATCCTTTACTGCTTAAAGGGCGAACACGAAATTATTGCGACACATTCAACAGGGCATAACTGTTTCACCATTGGGTAAAAATCAACCAAATTTTGCACACTTTCTCATTGATGTGTATTGTTCACATGCTGTCAAACTCGAAGTCGTGTTTTTCGATTCAACGAAAATGGAGGTGAACCAACGCGAGTCGAGAGAACAAATTCTTTCCAAACACCTGGAATTTCCTGACCTGTTCGACCGGCAGTTGGGAAAAATGTTGAACATTCACCATTCAACCGTCTCCAGAGTGTTGAAGCGGTTCCACGAGCGGTTGACGTTGGACCACGGCAAAGGAGCTGGAAGAAAACCGGGACCGGAGAACAAAAAGACGGAGGGAAAGCTGAAGCGGATGATTAAAGCAAATCCCAACGTCTCAAGCCGTGATTTGGCTAAAAAGATCGGCATGTCGCAGAGCTACGAATGCAAAGAAGAGAGCTGGACTACATACATACAAGGTACAGAACTTCCCAAACCGCGATGAGCGGCAACAATCGATGGCTAAAACTCGGGCACGGAAGCTCTACGAGAAGATGCTGACAAAATATGGCTGCTGTGTGATGGACGACGAAACGTATATAAAAGCCGATTTTAAGCAAATTCCGGGGTTGGAGTTTTTCACCGGCAAGAGCAAGTTCTATGTGGACGACAAATTTAAGAAGAAGAAAATGTCGAAGTTCGCCTCCAAATATCTCATTTGGCAGGCCATCTGCTCTTGCGGACTGTGGAGTGAGCCTTTCGTGACAAAGGGCACAGTAAATGGCGAGATCTACAAATCTGAGTGCCTCGAGAAGCGCCTTTTGCTGTTCTTGCAGCAGCACGACAAAGCTACGCTATTTTGGCCAGATTTGGCATCATGCCACTATTCTAAAAGTGTCCTGGAGTGGCATGAGGCCGATTCTGTCCATTTTGTTCCAAAGGACGTGAATCGGCCAAACTGTCTGGAGCTGCGCCCGGTGAAGCAGTAGCGCCGAAGCGGGAACTTCGGAAGAGCAAGAAGACAGTCAATGACGAGAAGGACATGTTAAGAAAATGGAAAAAAAACTGAGAAACTGGTACCGGATGACACTGTAAAGACTTTGATGGAGGGCATCAAGCGAAAATGCGTTCAATTTTACACTCAAGGCATCATCGATTAACTTTTCTTTTGATTTTTGAAGTAAATATATGTATAAAACTACCCTAAAATTTTGGTTTGATTCTAAACATTATAAAAAAATTGGCATGACAATTTCGGTGTCGCAATAATTTCGTGTTCGCCTTTTATTACATTTTAGAGTCATAATAGTGAAAAAAATATTCCAGTTTGGTTTTATTGATCAACAAACTTTTCAGCGAATACCACTCATTGTATATTGGACCCACTTTCCACTATCCCGAGCGCCCATTTTGTTTTACCATATCTTTATCTCTGTTGCATCCCAAGTTATTTTTCTGCACTTCTTCAACTTCTGTTTGACAACTGCCCAATATTTCTGAATTGAACGGAATTGGGGGCAGTTGGATGGATTGGTGTCCTTTGAAACCATCGGTTTCAGCTGAAGCTTGTTGCCTCCAACTAAAGAGAAAAAAAACTAAATTTTTATTACCATATATATATAAATTTGGAGAAAGTTTAAGTGGCACCTCCCACCAGTCTCTGTGACAAGTGGATCACTCACGTTTTGTTTGCTCCAACATTCTATCTCGATATAATGTAATGGCAGCGGTTCTCACAGCGACTCAAACACCGGGCCGCCATAAAAATAAACCAAGAGTAGTGGTCACTAATGTATCGTTAGCAAGATTATTTGTCAAGGCGGGCGGGTATTTTTAATGTCAAGCTTCTTGATCGTACCAAAGTTTGGCATCAGTATGACTTCTTCTTCTTCTTATTATTTCTTAGCGTTTCAAGCTTACTGCTTTTGTAACTAGCACATTGCTTACTCTCAACTTAGTGTTCTCAATGTACTTCCACTGTTATTAATTAAGAGCTACCATTTTTGCATTAGTATGATTGTCAATCCTATGCCCAGGGAGTCGAGAATTTTTCCTTAACGAAAAATTCCTAGACTAGACCGCGAATCGAACCCAGCCATCTCCATCATGGTGTTCAATATTGTAAATATGCTCGCCATTGTTCTATGCGAAGAAATCCGAAAAAAAAGGCCAAACCAGAATCTTTTTGCCTTAGGATCTTTTCTTTTTTTTTTCTATAAGAGAGATCTCTGGGCTCAACCCGGTTAGTAAACCTTGCGCACGATCCTCAAACCACTCGTTCAAAAAATTAGGAATTTGAGATAAAAGAACCGCGCTAACCAGCAGGAGACCCTGTGTCGACCACTGCCCCGAGAATCGCAGCAATAGCCTTCAACCGCTGCACAGTGGGAAAAAAAGTGCCCGAAACGCGAAAGAATTCTATACCTCAACTCGGAGTGGAACGATTTCTGTAAATGTTACCTTTACTTGAAGGAAAATTTCTAAGAAATTGAGTGATCGTAGTCTCATTTGCCGCACGGAACTGCTTGGGGAGCAAATGAGCTCATTTTACCATGGTTCCCCTAATATTTCCTTGTTGTTCATAAATTTCTTTGCTCGGTGTGACTCAAGATCAACAAAATGATGCTAGTCCTATGCAACCTTTTTAGAAGAATCGATTGAAGTAGGTTTCGTTGACCGCACGGCTCTGTGAATAAAGATATGGCAATTTTTACCCTAGTTGCCTTGTTTTTCGCATTTTCTTTGCTCGGTGTGACTCAAGATCAATAAAATAATGCTAGTTCATTGTAAAATTTTCTGAGGTGAAGTTGGTTTCATTCATCGCACGGCTCTGTGAACGTTGATATGGCTGATTTACCTTGGTTCCCTTAATAGTTTTATGTTTATCATAAATTTCTTAGATCAAATTTTTTTTTTTAATTTTTTTTTTATTTTTTTTTTTTTTGGGCGTAGAACTACTGCGTCCACTGAGTTGAACTTTTGTGGTAAAACCCTGTTTACTATACTAATTCGCATCTTATAGCTAGATCCAATTTGTCAAGTGACCAGCCTAAGACGCGTCTCCCAGTCAGGCAAAATTGAGTTTATAAACCCCACCACCCTCCCAGGATTTGCAGTCATAATTTCTTTAAGTTGCATATAGCCACTGTACAGTCTGCTCTTGTACACAGCATCACAATCACAGCATCATGTTCCGAGGTTTCACGTTCCATGTTACAGAAACGACAGATATCATTATGTACCTGGCCAATGTTTTTCAAATGATATCTACTCGGGCAATGTCCGGTTACTAGGCCAGTATAGGTACAAAGAACCCAAATAACAATTTCAGTTCTATTCCAGCCGTATAGCACTCCTCCCGGTTTTGTTTATGAAACTACATTCAAATCAGTTTTGTCCAACAACACCTCCTCTATGCATCTTTAAAGCCGAAATGTGTACAAAGTGTCCCACTCTATAGACGGTTGTGAAAACAAATTAATAAAACCTTTACAAGACCAAAAAGATTCTGAAAATGTTCTAGTGAAAGATGTTATGACCACCATCATAAAACCTATAGGTCACCATCAAAACCAGCATAGGACCAAATGGACACATCTGTCAAACTTTACGGCGATATCGTGGTTGGTTTTTGTTGTTCTGCTTTGTTCGATTTTCTGCTCTTCTAATTCATTCAACAGTTAATAATAGCTAAGAAAAAAGATCAAGTGTTGCAGGAAATTATGTTTGATAGCAAAATATCCGAAATAAATTGAGTTTTTTGTAGCGTATTATGCTCCAAATCATATGCGCATTTAATTTTATGGTGAATATTTTCACGATAAGAGCTGAAAATTAACGCGCCTCAGAAATTAAGCTAGTTTACAACAACAAAAACAAAATTGAACGAAATATATTCGATAAATTAATCGTGGAACTCTTGAAAACTGATGGAATTCAATAAGGTTACCTAAACGAATACTAAAGTTGGTCTCAGATCTACAGTTCAATTGTTTTACATTTAATATATGGTGTATTTATTTTTCCACATTTCAATTATTTCATATATTTCAATATGGCGATTGCAAGAAATCACAGTTTTGCCAAAAAGCCAATTTATCTTCGCAATAGCTACTATAAAACTATCTGGTCGTTTAGTAGCTTTCCTCAATGTCAATTAGCCGTTTAGTGTATTTACTGGAGGCAAAATGGTTTTAAAATGCTTTTTCAACAGACCATAATAAGATAATAGGAATGAGTCCTAAAACGGCATTTCAAAACAGCATTTTATGAGTCTATAAAGTCAAAATAAAACCTTTGATAGGAGTAAAAGGAATTTTAGAAGTCAAGGTTTTAAGATCGTTGTAAAGAAGCTGTGTAGGTTCTTACAAACCTGACTAAAATTTGAAACCTGTTGGCACCTTTTGCTGCCATAATATAACCGAATCGATTTCTAGTGGCTTTCATAAAACTTTAATAAAACTTAATAAAGCTGCATGGTTTTGGCAATGTTACTTGGGAACTCTCTTATTGAGCTCCAGAAGCTTTTTACTAATTGTAACATTTGGAATTATAAACCTTTTCGCTTGAGAACACTTTGTGGTGACCAACCAATTGGTCATCACCTTTTGCTCTTCCCAAGATTTTAATTCCATTTTTATGGCACAGTATGATATACCGCAGAATGGTTCTGGGCCAATAAACTGTGCATTTGAACCTTGTTTAGCAAGCTCGTCTGGAAATTTTACATGTAAAATGCTCTGTGCATGAATTTATGACTGATTTTACCCTTATTTCTCTAGTAGTTTTGTGTTTTTCAGAAATTTATTTGTTCGGTGTGTTTCTACAGCAACAAAATAAGGCTAGTCCTAGTATAAAATTTTCTGGCCAATCGATTAGAGTTGGTTTCATTCACTGCTCAGCTATGTGAATGAAGATATGGCTGATGTTACCCTGATTCCCCTAACATTTTCGTTTATTTCAAAAAAATGTTTGTTCGGTGTACTTCTTAAGCAACAGAATAAGGTTAGTCCCACGTAAATTTCCTGGAGACTTGATTGGAGTTAGTTTCTCCACTCTGTCAACGAAGATATAACACATTTTACCCGGATTCCCCAACATTTTTTTTGGAATTCAGACATTTCTGTGGTCGCTGTAACGCAAAATAAACAAAGTAAGGCTAGTCCTACGTAAAAATTTCTGGAAAACCGATTGGAGCTAACTTCGTTCACCACACAGCTTTGTGAACGAGGATATGGCTAATTTAACCCTGATTTCTCTAATAATGTTATGTTATCAGAAATTGCTTTGCTCTATGTGACTCAAGATCAACAAAACTATGCTAGCCTTATGTAAAATTTTCTGGACAATCAATTGATGTTAGTTTTGTTCATTAAACATGGCACCGCTTAAACGTAATCTAATGAATTCGTGAAAATGATGTCTCCTGCCTACTTTATACTGTAGAAGGAGATGTTCGCTCATCACCATGAGGCACCAAGAGTGAACAACAATGTTTTTGGCTAGAATGACCATACCCATAACCCATAAATGGTGGTAACCATTAATTATACTGGTGGGGACCAGTATCGCATCGCTTCACGATGTTTCTCTCCGAGGTCTCTACGTTGGAGACGACGAGAAAAACTTTAGTGATCGTCAGTCGGTGCGAATCAAAACAAACCCAAAAAAGAAGAGAGTTCCTCTCCCATGTGCGCATCAGTAAACAGAGTGCACACAATAGATCGCTAAGAATAAACTATACAAGCCACAGTGGTACATGAGCGTCTTTCCTTGCGTCAATTTTTGCCTGTTGAAGTGGCGGACTTGTTCCGTCGCTACAACCTACCCCGCAGTGGGATGTTAGGCAAAGATTGACGTCCATGGTTCGAGTACCATTGGATACATGCCCTTTCGCTCAAATTTCAAAAACATCTGTTAATTTTCCTACCTGCCGCACTCTGACGGAACTTTCAACACTTTCTCTTCACATCTTTCATTCTAGCCAAAAACATTGTTGTTCACTCTTGGTGCCTCATGGTGATGAGCGAACATCTCCTTCTACATCATAATCGTTACTCCTCGCACAGAGAATACATAACATAACAATTAATGTATACTTTATACTGTTAGGGTGCTTTCAGCTGACGGCATGAATGAATGCAATGAACTTCTTTGCATTCATCCTGATTCTCCCCGTTTCTTTTACTCACATTTTGACAGTTACCGGTAGTGCCTTTCCTTGTTATCTCTTTGACTCTTACCGCAAAAAGTAATGTTAGTTTTCCTTGCAGTTGGCAATGGATGAATGCACCGAACGAACTGAACGAAACTTTTGAAGTTTAAGAGGAATGGTGTCGTCATATGAAAACACGTTCTAAGAATCCTTGAGGGTTTGAGCTGTTTAGTGGAATACTTGTAACTATAAATTAGAAGAAAAATTAGTAATCTCCATTTAATTCCAACTACCTTTGCTTATCTTCGACAGATACGCGTATTTCATCTACAATGTGCAGACTTCTTCAGTGTTTCGTACTCGCAGTCTCGCAGTCGAGCTATTAGTACGAGACACTGAAGAAGTCTGCACATTGTAGACGAAATACGCGTATCTGTCGAAGATAAGCAAAGGTAGTTGGAATTAAATGGAGATTACTAATTTTTCTTCAAATTTATAGTTACGTTTTAAGAATTAACTTACTTTATGACTCATTATTTCATATATTTATGTTTACTAATTCTCTCTGCAATATTTTCATAACTAAAGAAAAATATGTGTGAAAATGAGTGAGCAGAAAACCAAAGTGAGAAAATATGAGGTAAATGAAACCAATTTCAATCGATTTCCCAGAAAATTTTACAAAGAACTAGCATTATTTTGTTGATCTTGAGTCACACCGAGAAAAAAAAATTGTTAAAAATATGAAAATAGTAGGGGAATCAGGGTAAAATCAGCCATATCTTCATTCACAGAGCCGTGCGGTGAACAAAACCTGTCATCGATTCTCCAGGAAATTTCACGTGGGACTAGCCATATTTTGTTGTTCTTCAATCACATCGAGCAAAGAAATTTCTAAAAATAAAACAAAAATGTTGGGGGAACCAGGGTAAAATTAGCCATATCTTCATTCACATAGCCGTGCGGTCAATAAAAATAACTCCAATCGATTGTTCGGGCAATTCTACATAGGACTAGCTTTATTTTGTTGTTCTTGAGTCAAACGGAACAAAGCAATCTCTGAATAACACAAAAAATATTAGGAAAATCGGGGTAAAATCGCCCATATCTTCGTTCACAGAGCTGTGCGGTGAACAAAATTAATTTCAATCGATTTCTCAGCAAATTTTACATAGGACTAGCCTTAATTTGTTGCTCTTGAGTAACTCCGAGCAAAGAAATTTATGATAAACACAAAACTATTAGGGGAATCAGGATAAAATCAGCCATATCTTCGTTTTAAGAGCCGCGCGGTGAACGAAACTAACACCAATCGATTGTCCAGAAAATTTAACATAAGACTAGCATTACTTTATTGATTTATTTATTGATCTTGAGTCACACCGAGCAAAGAAAATGTGAAAAACATGAAAATATTAGGGCAATCAGGGTCAAATCAGCCATATATTTATTCACAGAGCCGTGCGGTGAACAAAACCTACTTCAATCGATTCTCCTAAAAAGTTTACATTGGACTAGCATCATTTTGTTGAGTCACACCGTGCAAATAAATTTCTGAACAACAAGGAAATATTAGGGTAGCCATGGTAAATGAGCTCATTTGCTCCCCAAGCAGTTCCGTGCGGCCAATAAGACCACGTTTACTCAATTTCTTAAAAAATTTCCTTCAAGTACAGGTAACATTTACAGAAATCGTTCCACTCCGTGCTGAACTATAGAATTCTTTCGCGTTTCGGGCATTTTTTTCCCACTGTGCGCTGGTTGATACAGGGTGCGGCAGAAAATTTGTTCTGTTTCTTTCGAATCCCATTTTCAACTAATTCAAGCAATAATATCAACATTTTCGAGTGCAGTTATCTTTATAAAGCTCATATAAACAAATTTATTCAATGTGTCCTCCATTTTTATTAATAACATCCTCGAGCCGACACCGGAAGCCAGAGCATGCCTCTTGGACGTAGTCCTCCGACATTGACTGCCATGTGCGTGTTATGGTTGACTTCAGGGTTTTCACACTAGGGTGTGATATTTTGCAGGCTACGGATTAAGATCTGGACTGCTAGGGGGCACAAATCCTTGGGCCGAAACTTCATGTTATCGTTCAACCACTGTTGGGTTCGATTGGACGTGTGACACGGCGCGTCATCCTGCTGTAGGACAACGTTTTGGTCTTCGGTGAATTTGGCCTTCACCCAGGGAAGCATTTGGTCCTTTAAAATACCGATATACACTTCGGTTTTGATTTTAACTCCAGCATCAATGAAAACAGGCGGCAGTTTCAAACCGTTGGACGCAACCAAGCCAAACATCATGACACCAGCCGGATGTTTGGTTTGAAATTTGAATTTCACTTTTTCCGGAACGTTCTCCATTTTCTGCGGTAAAATGAACCGGTCCGTGCGGCTGTTGGCCGCAGCATCGATGCTGGAAAACTTTTCGTCGGAGAACAGGATTGTCATTTTTTCTTTCTTCAACAAGGAAAGCAATCTCATGGAAGGAGTCACTCGTAGTTCCTTGACCCGGTCCGTAATCAAGTGGCGTTTCACTCTGGCTCTGTAAGATGCATGCAGGTCTTCTTTGATGATTCTCCCCATGGATTTCTCCGAAATATTGGCTTCCTTTGCAAGTTTTCTTATCTAACACACCGGGTTGCGAGCAATTTTTGTACGGACCGATTTGATCACGTTCGGTGTGCGTGCAAAGCGCGGACGTCTGCTTCCTGGTTTCCGCTGCTTAGGACCATCCTTCAGGGACTTTTTTATGCGGTAAACTGTTGCCAAATTGTACCCTACCATCTTGGAAATTTCTTCCGGTTTCTTCTGGGCGAGCAACAAACTGGTGATCACTTCTTTTGCGAATATTTTCACGAATTTGCAATAAATCAAATAGAAAGTTTGGATGCAGCACTTGAAAGTCAACATAAACAAATACACTTTCGACAGAAATTAGTCACTAGCTACACGTATTAACCCAATACTCAAGTTTGAACATTTTTGCATTATTTTCTGCCGCACCCTGTAGAAATAAACTACATTAATTCAATTCGAATCTCTCCTTTACCTTGATTACGCTTTGTAAAGCCATCGCTGCTGACATTCACGATTTCCTGAGGAATTTGGTCCCAAATATAAACCAAATGTTTCATGTATCGATTTTAAGTAGGCCCTTTCGTAGGGCCTATATGTCGGAGCATAGAACCCTAAACAATGTAGTCAAGTGAGTTGAGATCCGGTGAAGACGCAGGTCATTCTTCGCTTGCAATGAAATCGGGCAATTTTTCCCCACACCATGCTTGTGTCTTCTTTGCCTTGTGAGCTGCAGCTGAGTCCTGTTGGAAACAATATAGTGTATTCCCATACAGCATTGAAGCATGAGGAAGCCGAAGGTTCTTCAAAACCTGCTCGATGTAATATTCAGTGTTGATTTTTACGTAAGGCTCTATGAAAAGAAGAGGAAGATTTCTTTTTTTTGAAACTGTGCCCCATAAAGGGCGAACACGAAAATATTGCGACACATTCAACAGGGCATAACTGTTTTACCATTGGGTAAAAATCAACTAAATTTTGCACACTTTCTCATTGATGTGTATTGTTTACATGCTGTCAAACTCGAAGTCGTGTTTTTCGATTCAACGAAAATGGAGGTGAACCAACGTGAGTCGAGAGAACAAATTCTTTCCAAACACCTGGAATTTCCTGACCTGTCGCACCGGCAGTTGGGAAAAATGTTGAACATTCACTATTCAACCATCTCCAGAGTGGTTCCAGGAGCGGTTGACGTTGGACCACGGCAAAGGAGCTGGAAGAAAACCGGGACCAGAGAACAAAAAGACGGAGGGAAAGGTGAAGCGGATGATTAAAGCAAATCCCAACATCTCAAGCCGTGATTTGGCTAAAAAGATCGGCATGTCGCAGAACTACGTTCAGAATGCAAAGAAGAGAGCTGGACTACATACATACAAGGTACAGAACTTCCCAAACCGCGATGAACGGCAACAATCGACGGCTAAAACTCGGGCACGGAAGCTCTACGAGAAGATGCTGACAAAATATGGCTGCTTTGTGATGGACGACGAAACGTATGTAAAAGCCGATTTTAAGCAAATTCCGGGGATGGAGTTTTTCACAGGCAAGAGCAAGTTCTATGTGGACGACAAATTTAAGAAGAAGAAAATGTCGAAGTTCGCCTCCAAATATTCGCCTATCCAAATATAAGTGTCCTGGAGTGGTATGAGGCCAATTCTATCCATTTTGTTCCAAAGGACATGAATCCGCCAAACTGTCCGGAGCTGCGCCCGGTGGAGCAGTACGGGGCAATGATGAAGCGGGAACTTCGGAAGAGCATGAAGACAGTCAAAGACGAGAAGAACATGTTAAGAAAATGGAAAAAAAAAATGAGGAACTGGTACCGGATGACACTGTAAAGACTTTGATGGAGGGCATCAAGCAAAAATGCGTTCAATTTTACACTCAAGGCTCCATCGATTAACTTTTCTTTTGATTTTTGAAGTAAATATATGTACAAAACTACTCTTAAACATTGGTTTGATTCTAAACATTATAAGAAAATTGGCATGACATTTTCGGTGTCGCAATAATTTCGTGTTCGCCCTTTAGAAAAAATATTGTGCACGTGGTTCTTCAGAACCTGCTCGATGTAATATTCAGTGTTGATGTTTACACTAGGTTCTATGTAAAGAAGAAGAAGTTTTCCTTTTCGTGAAACTGCGCCCCATGAAATTATTTTCGATACACTCTAATAGCGTTCTACAGCTATTTTATCTCTTGAAATATTAGCAAGACTTTTGCCATACACACGATCATTTTTGTTAATTATAACTGTCCTGAAGGAGAAAGAGCTTTTTATCCGAAATTAAAATCTTGCAGTCACCTTGCCGAACCAATACATGTCTGCTTCTTCGGGCCCTGGCTTGCTTTTGACGCTTCGTCAACCCGTGAACCTGTTGTTTCTTGTACGACTTGCATTTCAGATCATGTTTGAGGAACCTGTTCATTGAAGCAGGGACATTCAAAATTGTTTGCTCAATTTACGGCCAGATACGGTCGGATTACGTCTTATTCGCTCCCTCACACAGTTGATCTTCTTCTTCCTTCTGGCAGTTTGTCTGGCACCTTATTTGTGTTGAATATGGACATTTCCAGTTTCCTTGAACCGTTTCAAGGTACGAAAAACAAAACGCTTACTCTCTCCGAACTGCTGAAGGCTATTGAATATCTGACAAGATCTCAGCTTTTGCAAATGTTATTTTAAAACTTGCTCTCGTATGGCTTCCATGGTAGCTGATAAATATAAACAAACGGAATCGTTTATTAATCTTCAGCGATAAGCTGTCAAAAAAATACACGCAAAACGGGTATAAACAATTCCGCTGCTAAAGTTACCCAGCCGGAGTAAACTGAAGATTGAAAACAGGTGACACCTATTGTGAGACACACTGTACACGACCCCACTTTTTTACGAATTCCAACCATCATCAATGCGTCCAAACTCATGTGAGCTTGTGAGATTATCGAATCACGATATGGTTCATGAAATTCAATTTAATTTTCAATCAAACTAGATCTATGAATCGTTAAAAAAGCATAATCCACAGGTAAGATTTCACACTGGTCTTCTGCTCCCATTTACCTGCCTAATAATGATCTTTTTGTTTAAGTGATAAGCGCTACTTGGAGGATGGAAAATCATTTGCTGTATTGGCTATACAAACTCCACCCTTTCTCAAATAGTTGAGCTGCATTGAAAAAACAGGTAGCGAGCATCAATTGGTCAATAATCAGTCTGTTCATGTCATCAATCTAATATTTAATTAACAATGGTACGGTTATTTGCATTCTTTTGTTTGTCATTGGCCGCCGAAAAAAGGGAGTAGGGGCTGAGGAAAATAAACTTGTTCGAAAATTAACGGCCATTCAACAAATTCCACGATGATTATCGTACTATATCCTGTACAAACTGCCTGCATATGTGAATGGGCAACATTATGAAATAGTGGAGAAATAGGTTCCTAAGATGTGGGTAATTTATCATAATTATAATCAACTGATTGATTTAGATCAGGATTTGATTGGCAGGGTCAATCTTAGTTTTTGATAGTTTTTGAAGTTAAGGAAAGTAAGCATAGAAATGTGGGTATGTTGCGTAATTGTTCTTAGTAAACAGATTATGTACTTAAACTTTCTGTGGCATTATGCTCAATGCATTTGTGTATTCATTTATTTCATTTTCAGTGATAACATGATACGGGTTGAATATTTAAATAGGTATTTTAAATTTTGCGATGTTTTTGAGATGATGATGTTAGACTGTATGTATTGCGAATCGATGCCACCTCTACATTAATGTTAGGTTTATCGATTAGTTAGCATTTTCAGCATCAGCTTCTCAATGCAATAATAAATAACTGAAACTAATCAGATAACAATGAAAAGTCCCCCAAGCGCATTAAATTATATCTCATATGTTTTGGATTTCCCTAAAATTCCGTTAGGGTTGTCACTTGCAGTTTTAATCTTTCAATATTGTTTATGATAGTCATTAGCATTCCTTAGCGTGACAAAAAAAAAGGAGTAGACCCGAAAACAGACTCTTCTGGTCTGACTACCTCGTAAATTCCGTGGTTGATTTGTCAATAAACCATGCTCAGCTCATCGGCTATTTTAATCCTTTTCCCAACGTTATCCTTTATAATCTTAGGGCGGTTTCTGTTTATAGTCTATAATTTGGCAGTAACAACAAACATTGTTAGCCAAATTCTTTGTCTACCTTGTTTTGGATATGAATAAAAACTACAAACAGTTGCCTGTGGCTTAAACTACCTGTCGAAAATTCATTCCATTTAACAAGATTCAGATGGTTTTGGGGCGGTTTTATTACTTTACGAACAAACCTCATATATAAGAGATATTTTGTCATTCCCACTGAACGCATATTATATGCGTGTAATCTGCTCAGATAGTTATGATTGGTTTTTGAGAAGACTTTTGTTTACTATCCGTATCCTTAACGCACATAATGATCAGCGATTTGAAAGAAGATTTGATCATGTAATGGTTGCATGCACCATACTAATCACATTCAAATTTATTGATTTATGTTGAACAAAGAGTTTCTTAACAAAGTAGATCCGATTGAATTTCCCTTTGCTAAGGAGCCTTCCCAGTCCTATTTTTATACCGTCACATGTCAGTGCATCCACATTCAAATCACGCAATTTAATTTAGAAACCTGCGACATAAAACTAAACCATCACGATTTGGTTTGATGATTATGGCCAAACAGAAACCTTTTTATTTTCCAACCGAACCAAGCTGAATCAAAGGGTTTTATATCTTTTTTTAGAAACCAATTTACTAAAATTGCTTTACCCTCATTATCAACACCACCGCCGACCGGTTCAACTTGCCACACTCGGATCGTGGGTGATCCGAGCGAACGGTAAGGTATTGCTCTGTCCGTGTCCTGATTCTAATGTGCAGACTCGAGCAAACAAGGACAGAAAAGGAAGGCAGCAGCCTCAAACAAACACACGATGTGTGGACGATAAAAATCCTAATCAGCTTCACTTTGACCTAACCGCTTCTGTACGGTCACTAAAAGGGGTTTTCTCTGATGATCCTGCAGCTACAGAGTACCCTGGCAATTTTCTATAAGTTGACCGATGGAGAGTGACTGTTGAGAGCAGAAAAATACAGCAGCAGAAGAAAATTAATTTTCCATCATCCTCCCTTCCGACGAGTTGGGCCCTGCCTACATGCCACTGGGACATTTGTGGAAATGGGTGCACATGTGCTGAAACCGACCGGGGGCGATTCTTCGCCATCTCATTTGAGAATCAGATTAAAAGTGAAAAATAATTTCCGTCCACATAATAAAATTCGCCTGCAATCTTGGTTTCAGCAGTGGGCAAATTGTACACATCCTCTGGTGGCGGAAGAGGCTAATAGAAAAGTGGATTCGGTGTTGGGTGCTTAGTTGGATGGACAGCGCTTCTTGGGGAAGCAGTCGCATTTAAGGTCGACTGAATGTAGAGATTTAATATAATATAATATAATACAATGGATTATAACGATATTGTATAATGTATAGTAACATTTATTTTCTTACTCATCCTAAAATGATAATTTCTTTCTTTTTTCATCCCTACAGAAATCATATAGCTAGCCTGTGATGACGTTATTTAAGGAAACTTTGGATTTTTTGAATGTAAATTCTGAAGCCTCTGTTTGAAAATAAATTCATATCAATAAATGTTCTGAGCAAACAAATCGTATACCTAACCTGCACAAGTTGGAAAATTATGTTTCGTCGAGATCGTGTTTCACAGGTCTGGATGTAAGTCGGGGTTTCATTTGTGTGATGTCAAGACTTATGTCTAACCACTACTCGCTAGACGCATTTCTCTACAGAATTTAACTCGATATATTGGTAGGTGCGGAACAGGTTATGATGACATCGCTCACGCAGTTTGTCATTGTCCGGATAATGTTGCCTCCAGAGCACGACTATTGGATACCCTTATGGTCCAAGGTAGACAACCCTTCCAGGAGATAAAATATGTTTTGGTAATACATCTGATCTAAGAGTGTAATGTCATCACCCCCCTTCCTTTCACTCAAGTTAATTCCCTGCCATTGTGTCCCAGTTATATTTTCTTTCCGTGCTACTTGTACCTGCCCAGAAAGCTATGGTTACTCACCTACGGCTTTGTTCCTGAAAGGGACTGCAGGGACCGAATATTTCGTCGCAAACATGAGCAACAACTAACAATTACGTTCAATAAGCATAGTTCCAAAAATAATGTTAATAACAATATTGAATATCAGCTCCGTAAAGTGTTACACACGCCTGAGCCTAAAGCTCATCATCTATCCATCAGATTAGCCGCGTACATTAGCCTCATATAAATTCACTTTCACTTTTTTTAAACACTATTTAAAAAAAAACTTTTTTGAGCGTATTATTAGAACAATTGTGATAAATTCTCCTAGTTTCCCAATTTCTTACAAATTGTTGAATTCGCTAAAGAAATGCTCACAATGAGTGATACGGACATCGAGCACACCATAACTGTTGACGAGACTTGGGTCTACGAGTACGACGTTGGAACAGCCAAGCAATCATCGGAATGGCGCTTCCAAAATGAGTTGAAACCCAGAAAAACGAGTCAAAGTCGATCGAAAATCAAGGTTATGCTCACCGTTTTCTTCGATAGTCAAGGTGTGGTACACTCGGGATTCCTTCCTGCTGAATATTATTTGGTAAAAATTTTCAGACGTTTGAAGTCATAAAAGAGAATTCGAAGAGAGAACTTAAGCCGTTACCAAAAGAGGTGTACGAAAAGTGCTATAAGGAATGAAAAAACGTTGGTAATGTGTATCGCCTCCGGATGTGATTATTTGGAAGGTGACAAAATAAATATTGAAGAATAATTAACCGTTTGTGTTTTATTAAACCAGTCTCGTTCATGATTGAGCAGAAGGTACGTAGTACTTACTTACATATCGGTTCACCTGGAGATCACCAAAACATACCGAATCACAAATCGACCACGTTTTGATTGGAAGACACTTCTCGGATATTATCGACGTCAGAACCTATCGCGGAGCCAACATCGACTCAGACCACTATCTGGTAATGATCAAAGTTGCGCCAAACACTTCCCGTTGTGAACAACATTCGATACCGGCGCCCACCATGGTATAATCTGGAGCGACTGATGTTACCTGAAGTCTCAACTAATTACGCGCAAAGCCTTGAAGCAGCGTTGCCGAAAAAGCGATCTAAGCCTCTGGAGTACCGTCAAAGCAGTCAGCAACAACGCAGTGGAAGGCGCCATAGGGTGTGTGGAAAAAAATCGACGGAACGATTGGTTCGACGATGAGTGTCAAATGGTTCTAGATGAGAAGATTGCAGCGCGGGCGTTGATGTTGCAGCAACTCGTCAAAATGGTGAGCGATACAGATAGAAGTGTAGACAGCAAAATCATCTTTTCAGAGATAAGAAGCGTCATATGGAAGAGTTTGTCCACGGAGAAATGGGGCAGCTGTATCGTACTCAAGTTACGCGTAAATTCTACAAGAAGCTCAGGGCATCCCGTAAAGGCTTTGTGTCGCGAGCCGAAATATGTCGGGATGGAGGTATCTTGATGAATGAACGAGAGGTGATTGAAAGGTGGAAACAGCACTACGATGAACACCTGAATGGCGCAGAGGCGGAATACCAAGACAGCAGGAGGAATGGCTTCATCGGGTGGACGAGCTCTAGGGTGGACAAGGGTAACATTAACATCAAGGGTGAACGAGAGTAACATTAATCTAGAGGTGGCTTCGATTCACAATCTCACCGTCTAACCTCATCATCTCATAAGCATTGCAAAATTGAAAATTATTATCTATCCATTCTGTATCATTTTATCACTTATGAGTAGTGGTGGGTCAGGAATCAATGAACACACCAATACATTGAGCATCCTTGCATGCAAATCTCACTCATGATATTCTCATAGACATACGCATATCCACACCAAAATATTATTTCATCCGCTAAAACGTCAATTGATACAATGTTTGTGCAATTAATATTTACTTATCCAGGAGTAAACAATTCCACAGAAATTTTAATATGTTAGTTAGAACAATACGCACCATACTCACATTTCTGAGCTTACTTTCCTTAACTTATCAAAAAAGAATATTGGCCCTGCTAATGAAATCACAATCTAAATCAATCATCTAAATAATGAACTACCCAGTTCTCAGAAACCCTTTTCTCCACTGCTTCATAACGTTGCCCATTCACATATTCAGGCATTTGGTACAAGATGTTGTACGATAATCATCGTGGAATTTGCTAAATGGCCGTTAATTTTCGGCAAGTTTATTTTCCTAAACCTCAACTCCCTTTTTTTGGCGGCCAATGACAAACAAAAGAATGCAAATAACCGTACCATTGTTAATCAAATATTAGATTGATGACATGATCAGACTGATTATTGACCAATTGATGTTCGCTACCTGTTTTTTCAATTCAGCTCATCTGTTTAAGAATGGGTGGAGTTTGTATAGCCAATACAGCAAATGATTTTCCATCCTCCATGTAGCGCTTATCACTTAGACAAAAAGATCATTATTAGGCAGATAAATGGGAACAGAAAAACAGTGTGAAATCTTACCTGTTACTTATGCTTTTTTAACGATTCATAGATCTAATTTGATTACAAATTTAATTGAATTTCATGAACCATACCATAATTTGATAATCAACACTTTTGTATGACTATGTTTTCAGCTCACAAGCTCACATAAGTTTGAAATCATTGATGATAGTCGCAAAAAAAAAGGTTTTGTGAAATATGATTGAACTTTGCTATGGGTAGAGGGGAAACAGTGAGTTATGCCCTCAGTATTTGCACTTTGTCAAGTTGGTTAACCACTTTATTTAAAGTCCTGCCTCGAGTTGAAGGCCCTTCTCCAACGTCCTAACCAGTAGTTAGCAACGCATTACATCCGACTGCGTTCACCTTCGAAGGACTTCCCGTATCTAAACACACTTCGGAAATTTGCACAAACGTTTAGCATCAAAACGATTAAGCATCGCACTAGTTCTCGCTTTCACACTGTTTTTCACCACTTATTACTTCCTACGATAAACTGCCGTTCTACGCATGACCGTCCCACATGCTACTTTTGGTCAAATTGCAGCTTTTTCAATATATACTTAATTTTTACACTAAACTATTAGATACAAACAAAATAATATACTCTTGTTCTGAGTTTGTATCAAAAAACATCAAGTTAGATTGTCCCATGTTGAAATTCTAGGCATAAAAGTCCCACTACGACTTTTCTAAAGAGACCTTAGAAAAACCATTGATTTAAGTTTACAACATTCTTTGCAAGAACAACTCGACAATCAACATTGATAAGGGGCTTATATGCAAACTTAAACAATGACTTTGACATGAAAACATTGACATTAAACTGTCTATATAAGCAACCATTTGCATTTGATAAAACTGTGTTTCTAACGATGATATGGTTTGAAAAATAATCAGAATCATGATGGGAGCATAAACAATAATGCACATGGTACGTCTATTTGAAAACGTAAATTCTATCGCCAAGGATCCATCAATATATCATGCAGTGCGACTGATATGCCTAAAATTTTCTGCTGCCAGGCAAGATTCTACGCATGACAGTCCCACTGAATATTTTACCTCGTATTTTACATACAAAAATAATCTTATTGTTTGTAATACCACAGATTCCATCGAAACTCAGCGACATTTTCAAATGCCAATCATAAATTTGTGGGTTTTGCAACGAATATTACCAGAACTACACAATAGTGATGCAAAACATAAAACGCTTTTTTTCTCAACTACAACTTTTGAGACATGGGACAGTTATGCGTAGAACGGCAGTTAACCCTTATCCAGGGCGAATCATTAAAACAACGGAAAGCCTGTTCATAACAGTACTAGTAGGAATGTACAGTGAATTGTGGTGGAAACGGCTCTTCTAGGAAAAGCGCACAGCGCAATAAATTAATTTGAAAACCTTGCTTAGCATAAGCGCAGTCACGCCACCCAGACGATAAGCGGGCGACAGCAATTATGCTGAGCAGCTAAACCGGAAGACACTACGGAGTTGACTCCATCGTGATGGGCTGGTTCTCAGCCGATGAGATAGTAACAACGACTACCGAAAAACTCGAGCACTGATCGACATGCTGGGAAGTATTCAGGACTGGCTAAAGTGAAACAAACCCAGCAATAAACAAGAATAAAGGGTGTTTCGACCAAAACTTGGTCAACTTAAACATGACGCATTTCCTGTCATCGTGCATTAAAAAAAATCACACTACTCATTTTGAAGCTTTGTGCGTGTAGCATCATGTCTCTCTTTTGGTTTTGAGATTAGCACTTCAGTTATCAAAATGTCGGCGATGGAAAAGAAGCAACGCATCAAAATTTTGCACGTGCATGGCGAAAACCCAAACTACTCTCACGCCAAGTTGGCGAAATTGTTGAATGTGGATAAATCAACTGTTACCAACGTATTAAAAGTGGACGTTAAACGTTCGTCGACAGCCAGGAATGCTGGATCTGGGGAGGTGGGGGGTTGTGGATGAAGCCGGAGGCCACAGCAACGACAAAAGAGTTGCCCGCTGTTTCGAGTGGGGCACCAACTTCTCCGTCGGAGATGTCGCGAAGAAGCTGCGAGTGGCGCCTTCAACCGTGGATAGACCTAAAAAACGAGCTGGACTGTCGACTTACAAGATAGTGGTGACTTTAAATCACGACGATAAACAAAACACGTCGGCTAAAGCATGATCGTGAAAGTTTTACACGACGATGCTGACAAAGTTTGATTTCGTGGTACAGCTTCCTGGACAGGAACTTTATACGGCAACCGGACGGGGAAAGGTGGCAGATATTTTCAAGCACATTAAACTGTCAAAGTTCGCGAAGAAATATCTGGTGTGGCAGGCCATCTGCATCTGTGACTTGAAGAGCAACGTTCACATTGCGACTGATAGGCAGCATTATTATGATCCTGAAACTAGTGAATTCTTTTTACTTGTTGTTCTATTGTGTAGCCATTTAATAAGGCCTGTACTCGAAAAAAAAATCACCAGACAAAAGGGTTCGCCAAAAATTTATTTTGAGCCGGATTTTCTTGAAACTTTCAGGGAATGAATTAATACATATGGATTATGTTTCGGTATAATTACTTTATTCAATTTTCTTTCCATTGCTGAAAGCTTGCACGGTCACTTTCATCCATTTTTTCTTCAACTCCAGCTCGTTCTTAACACCTACATGCCTGACCCATCTTTTGTCAAAGATCTGCATTTTTATTTGCCTGTTATTCTGCGAAAGCTTAACCAAATTGGAAGCAACTTTTTGCAATCGATGACAAATTTGTCCAGTTTTCAATACAGTATCGGAAATTCTGCTATTTTACGTAGTTTCGTTTATATTCAGGGGAACCGTGGGGTAAGTACCCTTCTCAAAACACTGACCAGGATCAAAACAGTACCAAAACATGGCTTGCGATACCGCAAACTTCATGATTTTGCAAAAAAAAGACCATTGGCGGCCATTCTGTAAATACTCGGTCATTGTGGCCACTCCTGGTCGCCTTCAGGGAACCGGGTACCACAGGGAAAGTGGCCAAATTTTGAACGGTCCAAAACATGGATTGCTATACCGCAAACTTCATGATTTTGCAAAACAAGACCAGTGGTCGTCATTCTGTAAATACTTGGCCATTATGGCTGTGAAAGTCTTCCGGGAACCGGGTTCCACCTCGTTTCATGGTTTGCTGAACGAACCAGGCGGAACACTTTGCCTTCAGAGCCGCGTCGCGAATCGGAAGGTTCGGATTACACTTGAAATAATCCAACACCTTCCGGGCCTTCACAAGGTCAGCTGTCTTCATTTTTCTTCCACTTCCAGCCCGCCGCTCGGTCATCTGGGAGTCTTTAAACGATTTTACCACCCGAGACATAGTTGTATGGGTGATTCCCAGTTGTCTTCCGATCCATCTCATGGTTGCAGTCGGTTTTTCCATGATGGCGGGCAAAATTCTCCGGCGTTTTCTTCTTGTTTCGATGACATCTCAATAACCTCGGTGCAGTGGTTATTTTTGTTTTGTCTTTGTTTTTGTTTGTTAAATTTTGCTCATGTAAACAATTCACTCCAAACTAGTTATACCCAAATTTGCGTCAATTTTTTCTCACGGACAAAAAAGTTACCCACGGATAAAAATGGTGCATTTTTTTCGAGTACATGCCTTAGTTGCGCGCTGTAAAATATTCTTTACTTTTGATGGCTTAGCCACACATTTATCATTCTTTTGATTTTTTCTAAAAAATGTATCAACTCGAATGATTATCCCTATCTATAGTGTCAAGTACATTGAAAGTTTAAAATGCATTTGTTTTTCTTCCGTTTTCATCTTAAAGGGTGATACGGTCAAAATTTGGTCAAGGGAAAACGCGTGTAAATCGGTGAAATCGTTTATTTAAAAAATCAAATTAAATTTCTTTTTCAAGTTCAATTAGTATAAAATTCAGAAAAAATATTAAGTTAGGCTTCCGCTTTTCCAAATCCGAATTGCCGGGCCTTACGCTTGACCCCTGCCATCAGATTTTGTACAGCCACCTTGTCCACCTTCTTCGCCGCAGAAAGCCAGTTTGCCTTGAACTGCTGCTCGTCCTGTAGCAGTTTTTGGTCTTCTTTAGGTTCCGCTTGACAACAGCCCAGTATTTCTCAATTGGGCGGGCTCTGGCGTGTTGGGAGGGTTCTTGTCCTTGGGAACCACCTGCACGTTGTTGGCGGCGTACCACTCCATGGCCTTTTTACCGTAATGGCAAGATGCCAATCCGGCCAAAACAGTACGGAACAATCGTGTTTCTTCAGGAAAGGCAGCAGACGTTTATTCAAACACTCTTTCACGTAAATTTCTTGGTTGACAGTCCCGGAAGCTATGAAAATGCTGCTTTTCAAGCCACATGGTACAGATGGCTTGCCAAACCAGATATTTCTTTGCGAACTTTGACAGTTTCGTGTGCTTGAAAATATCTGCTACCTTTCCCCTTCCTTTTGCCTTATAAAACTCCTGTCCCGGAAGCTGGCTTGTAGATCGGCTTTGACGTAGGTTTCGTCGTCCATTACCACGCAGTCAAACTTCGTCAGCATCGTCGTGTACAGCCTCCGGGATCGCGCTTTGGCCGTCGTATTTTGTTTATCATCGCGATTTGGAGTCACTACCTTCTTGTAAGTCGATAGTCCGGCTCGTTTTTGGCTCGATGCACGGTTGTAGACGATACACCCAGCGCTTATTTGCGGCATCTCGGAGATAGGTTAGGGTTTCGCTTGAAACTACCAGCAACTCTCTTTGTCGTCTCAGCGGCTTCCGGTTTTCGATTTCCCCCGATCCAGACTTCCTGGCTGTCGACAAACGTTCCCCAAACACTTTAATTACATTTGTAACGGTTGATTTGGCAACTTTTAGCGATTTTGCCAACTTTGCGTGCGAGTAGCTCGGATTTTCGCGATGCGCGAGCAAAATTTTGATACGCTGCTCTTCTTGCTTGGACGGCATTTTGACAACTGAAGAGTGAATTCCAAAATCAAAATAGGAGCAACATTCTACACACACAAACCTTCAAAATGAGGGGTGTTCAGGTTTTTTAAATGCAAAATTGAAAGAAATACGTCAAGTTGATATTGACCAAATTTTGACCGTATCGCCCTTTATATTAATTCATTATTATATTCTTTCGTTTATCAGCATCATCATGAGCAAGAGAGCTGCAATAATATTATTTTTTCTGAGTGGATTCTCATTTGGAACAATTGAATAGCAACGAATGTTCGACTTCAGACGCGGTTCGGTCTGCGTATGTCTAGTTAAAATTACTTTATAGTTTTTGAATCCATTTATCCAGAAGTACCTTACCTTAATGCCATTGTCGCTCATATTGCAAATTTGAACATTAGATCCATATTTTCAACTGCGTTTAATAAACTTCCACCATATGTCAAACAGCAGTTTATTTCCTGATACACATCAATTGCATAATATGTCCGATGTTGAATCACTGTGCATGCCGGATGCACAAGTTGATAGTCGGCGGATAGACGTGTGATAGCCAAACAGCACCCACCGGCAGACGCGAAACGGATTGTCGCCTCTGGTGGTAGTTCAAATGCCTATCGCACACGTAACGCAATATCACAATTATGTGAACGGGTAGTAGGTATGTGCGACTCAGTTTAGTTCAGGAATAGCAATTTCAATCTGATTTACGGGATAAACGGGACGCACAGATTGACTCGGGATGGATGTTAGCCTTTGGGACTAGATCGGATGGCACGCTTGCTGATTGATACACTTCTGCAACGGGTGAGTATTTTGAAATTTATTTCTGCCGGTGAAAACTGATAGTGGGGAGATTGACCTATTCTAGGCAAGCTCGGCAGAGTCCACACTTTCACAAGTATTTTTACAGCATCGTGTTCCCATCTTCTGTTTTTGTTTGTTTACATTTGATTGCTTTATGTCCTTAAGTGACGCGGCTAGGTAGCTTAGTGGTTACCCGTTCTGCTTATTGAGCAGATGGTCGGGAGTTCAATCCTAGGCTCGTCTCTTTCCTTGCCATTTGTCACTAATATCTTTCTATCACCACTAGATTTAAAATCAAAAGCAGTCTACTGCGCTTTCTTTCATTGATCGCTTCACTTACCACAGTGCATCCATGATCTTAAAATAACCTGCCTCACTAACACACCTTTCCTTTCCTAACACCTTTCCTTGGCAATTGTAGAGATGCAGTGATGATCACGGTCTCTAATAACAACGGTTGTCAAACTAATCATCCTTCTTTCCCCCCCTCCTCAAAGACCGTGAGGACGTGGCCGGCGCCGATACTGATCTATTAATAGAACTTGTATATTGAAGATGTAAAGCTACTCCCAAGCTCCATCTATGGATCTATCTCATCTATTTCTCTGTAATATTACACTAGTTCTGATCAGTAAAGGAGTAGCATCTGCGATATTGCACGGTCTTTTTATAAAAAAAAAAAAAGATTGCTTTATGTCCTTTAGAATGCCTGCAAAAGCGGTTGTTACCATTCATGAGAAGACACGATTCTTCTGCTCTGTTTTGACCTTATTTGGCTTGTCCCTATGCTAGATTCGTCTTGCAATGGTATAAGGCACAAGAGGTCCAATACGTGCCAAAAATAGCAAATCCGCTAATAACCAATAAGCAAATGGGATTGACGATTTCAAGAGAAGATGGAGAACCGCCTGTCCTAGCATATATTAGGATACAGTACGAAATCTGATGGCGGGAGTACCACAGAAAGTCCATCAATTTTTACAGAAAGAAAGATTAGCACCAAAATCAACTGTTTAACTGTGAAGCAACTGTTAGAACTGTAACTACAAATATGTTTATATTCATCTGCATCATCAACGTCATTAAACTATTTTCGAACTCCTCAAGTAGCACACTACGGTCATAATAACTTGTAGTAACTTGATTATGACATAGCAAGTCATATTTCTGTTATCTCAACCGAATGACAGCAAGTGTGGTACTAGGGTCTTTCTTGTGGTCCTCATAATTTACTTCATCCATGTCTACTGATTTTTCTTCATCCATATCTACTGATCCCGCCGAAATATTTTTTTGTACAGCACATGACATACCCCCAAATGCAGTTTACCTCAAATGTTGGCTTCGTGATAACTAAAAGGAATGGAGTGTTCTTCTGCAGCTGCTACGCGCCACCAAGATGGTCGATTGAACAGTTTTCCAACATGCACAATCGGATGACAACGGAGCTAACTGGCCTGAACCCGTTGGTAATAGCGGGGGACTTCAACGCTTAGGCGCTCCAGTGGGGGAGCCGCCTTAGCAACTTCAGGGGCCAGATTCTTCTGGAGGCCTTGGCTAGGCTTAATGTGTACCTAGTCAATGTAGGTACCAAGAGTACATACCACAGAATCGGAGTGGAATCGATAATCGCCAAAGCTTTCAGCAGTCCTGAACCACTTTGTGGTTCATTTTTGTATCGTCCACAATAAAAGGCAGCGTACGAGAGAAGGAGCAGCCACTTCATTCACCCGCAGATGGAGGACGTCCTACTTTGATGTAGATGCTTTTAAAGAGGCGCATGAGAGGGAACAAATCGTACGCGAAATCCGGAAACCCTGCGGTGAACGACTCATTATGTCAATTACACGAGCGTGTGACGCTGCCAAGCCTAGGAAAATTAAACCAAATAATGGGAGGTCGCCAGTGTATTTTTGGACGGAGTCGATCGCCGACCTCCGAAGAACATGCCTCCGCGCAAGACGGAGGATGCAATGAGCACGGTCTGATGCTGAAAGAATAGAGCGTAGAGGGGCACAAGATGCCACAAAGGATTCTCTAAAGAGGGAGTTGAAGGCCAGCATGCGAGTCTGCTTTGGGGGCCTTTGTCAGCAGGCCAATACGGATCTATGGGGTGACACCTATTGGATAATATTGGACAAAAGCAGAGAAACGGCTGCTCCTACCGAGCAATTATCAGAGCTGCTGCAGGTAATCGTTGGGGGACACTTTTAGAGTCACGACCCAAGTTCTCGTCCTTCGCTACCGTAGATGTGCCTCATGACCAACTTTCCAGTATCCCAGACCATAACGATGTCATAGCGATGGAGGGATGGTCGTCCCAGTCGCACATCCGTAACCACGTGGGCATTGACAACGGCACAACGGGGATTGGAGAAGAGGCAACGGAGTTGGAAGACAAGATTGCGATATCAAAGTCGCTTAAGGTGAACAAAGCACCAGGACCGGATGACTTTCCGAACCTGACCCTTAAGACGGCTACCTTGATAGCTCGAGAAATTTTCAGAGTGGTAGCAAACATGACAAGGGTGTCTTACCGGACCCCTGGAAAGTTCAGATCCTAGTATTGCTACCGAAGACAAGGAAGCCACCAGGTAATCCAACGACATATAGACCTATATGTCTGCTGGATACATCGGAAAGGTGCTAAAGAGGGTAATCCTCAACAGACTGATAAACTACACAGAGGGTGCAGGCGGTCTATCGAACAACAGGTTTGACTTCCGAGAAGGCAATTCGACGGGGGATAGCATTCTGTCCATCACCATGCAATCCAGCGCAAGAGGCGAGGAATCCACTACCGTGCAGTGGTCACCCTTGGCGTGAGAACCACGCCAGTTGGGTGGCATAACCAACTCGCTTCAACGCCCTTAGGTTCCTGGGTACCTGTACAAGATTCTGGGAAGTTAATTCCAGAATCATGTACTGGTGTACAGCATAGATGTGGCGTGTTCTCATCACCGCAGGTGTCCTGCAAAGTTCGATCTTGGAACCGGAAGTTTCCGAATGGGGTGTAGATCGTCGGGTTCGGAGACGACATCACCCTATATGGAGATATATGGTGAATCCATCGAAGAGGTGGAGCTAATGGTCTCACACTCCATTGGCATTGTGGAGAGATGGGTGAGCTCTAGGAAACTGTAGCTTGCCCATCCCAAGACTGGAGTCACGGTTGTTGACAACCGCAAATCGGAGCAAAAGGCTGCCATTGCACAATAACATCAAAGAGGTCGCTCTATGGCTATATCGGCATTGTCCCGAATGATGTCAAATAGCTCGGCGGTGCAAGGGAGCAAGCATAAGCTCCTGGCCAGTGTTGTTCTGTCCATACTAAAGTACGGCGTGCCAGCATGGATCACCGCTTTGAGTACTAAGAGCTATCTAGGTAATCCCTAGAGTACTCACACGTTTATGTGCCTAAAAGAGGCTAGTGCATACCGAACGGTCTGCATCCTAGCGGGGATGAAGGCAATAGGCATCGTCATAAAAGAGGGTGTAGAGAGCTTGAGCAACGTGGCACAAG
Source organism: Aedes japonicus (assembly GCA_034211315.2). NCBI lineage: Eukaryota > Metazoa > Arthropoda > Insecta > Diptera > Culicidae > Aedes > Aedes japonicus. Next base: position 25,408 of record JASCZW010007035.1, on the reverse strand, counting down.
AGGTATTCGAAAGACCACTGGAGCCGCATCCATGGTTAAGTGGCAGCGTGAATGGCAGTACCAAGAAGTACCAGCACATCAGCCCCAAGTTCAGTCCCAAGCTTAATGATTCGCCCCTAATTATGTAACTCACACGAACACACTCTCAAATATTCTGTCAAAATAGCATGACGAATCAAAACCACACTGAACCAATATAAGAGGGTTAGTTTCATTTTGTTTGTTATTGATACCGAACACAAAAAGTAAATTGATACAGCCAACGCACATTCTTTTAATTTCTAACCTAAAAATATGAGAATTGTGTAATGTTAAATTTTGGAAAATAAGTTAGCGCATCGAAAAGAATACACGTTTGTATGTTAATTTGATACTTTCCAGGAATAAAATATCGCCTCCCTTGAAATTCGAGAATCCTGGGAGATGGAAATTGGCGTCTAGGAAAATGCGTCTCGCGACATTTCAGAATACTTTGTCAAGTACAAACTAAACATCATTCATCAAAATAAGCCCTTTTCTAAATAAATTTCATGAATTTTTATTAATTGTTAAAAGAAAACAGCATTGTAATGTACAGACAAATGAGGAAAAAAAACAGTACTCGCACGTCATTCACTTAATCGCAAATCAGCGCTCGCGTTCCTTTCCTACAAGAAGGGGAAATAACTGCCGTGTTGACGGTGACTCTGCCAAACCAGATGATAATAATTCGCGGAAAATAAACTCACACCAGAAACAACGCAAACATTTGGCCACCGAAAGCCATTCCGTTGTGACCGTTGAAATGGCTACACGCCCCCTCCGTCCTTGATCGCCATCGAAAACCGCCGCCATGAACGTCAAGAGCGGACGAAACACCGCGCGATGATGGGTTGAAATGTATTTTCCGCGAACGTGTGTAAGTTTTCCTCACTCACAAAAAGCAAAACATTGGGTCATAAATTTCACTCTCTATCCACCGAGTTGATGTGGAATGGTAAATCAGTAGCTCCTCTGATCGTGAATAAAAAAAAATCTGTTGAATCGTTGATTTACAGAGCTACAGTAGTGGTTTAAATATAGGTTGAATTCCACTCTTCCGATGGTAAACAGAGATTTATCTTCGGAGGACCGTACAATTTAAGGACAGCATTAAGTGGATTTAGGTGACGCGTTTCGGGGTCTTTGAACTAATGAGAGTTACTCAATGATGTTTGTGAATAGGAGCCAACCCATGACATCTATCTTAATTTGATAATCTTACCTACGAACTTAAAACTGATCTGAGTGAACAGCGATACTCAACATTCCCCTTTCCACAATACACCTCCAAATAGTGGAACACATTTTTCTTCAAAAGACATGATACAATCGTCAAACATATGCCATGCTTTGTTATGCTTCCAGTCTATCAACTCCTTTGGTATGACAAGAGCTTAAAATAAAGCGTGCTTCAGTTGCGTCTGAGAATTTCAAAACACCCACCAGAAAAAGTATTCTTGCAACTCTTTTTCACGTTATTTGCAGCTGATCAGTTTGTTTCAATTAATGAAATTGCTGTTAGTCCAGCAGCTTGAAGAGCGTCAAGTGCGTTCAATAACATAGAATAATGCTATTTGAACATTACTAGATAGGAAAAATACATCTTCAATATATATTTTTCAACTGAATGCTTCAAGTAGACTTGATTTCCAGTCCTGTTCCAAACTCATTCCAGTCTCTGGATTCCGCCCGAAGCAAGCTCAATTGAGTATAAATATATATGCTACTGGGTGAATGACGAAGAAGGTGGCAAACAGAGTGTCAGATATGAAGGCAAAGATTGAACTCCGAAAATTCACACTTGCCTCGCGACAGCTGTGACATTTTACGATTCTCGCTTGATCTTTGTATCTTATTTTGGCACGCGGGACTCTGAGGGTGGCAGCGACAACACGTGGCAATAATGACTTCTTCAAACATCAATTTAGTGGCACGGTATTGAAGGGGTTCTTATGTTGTGGGAGATTGTTGATATTTATTCCATCCCGGAAAGATCAATAAAAGTTCTCGCAATTGAAAATGAAGAATCTTTAAGTCATCAATTACTAGTGATTCTCATAGGATACGATATGCGGAAATTCGATCCGACGATTTGGCAATAGTGCTTATTTTGATCCTGTATGGTCTAGGAAATTTTCGTTTAGAAAAATTTCTTGATTCCCTGGGCGTAGGGTATGATTGTACTTGTCACACAAATATACTAATGCATACTCCCAAGCAATACAAACCCGTCGAAATTGTTTGCAGAAACTTCAAAGTGAATCAAACGAGTCACACTGAAATTATTTCAACTGATTTGCAACAACCGCGCTGCCAGGGCTGGCATCAAATGCTTCCAATTTATAACTGTGGAAGTGTATTTAGAATACTAAGTTGAGAGCAAGCAATAAGGGAATTGTTGAAGCAATTAGCTTGAATTGCTAAAGAAGGAAGCTTGTTTTGTTCACAAAGACTGATAACAGTAGCCGCATTTTGGATTGGCTCAACTTTGTCGATTTTTTGACGTTCAGTGACCGACAAAAAAAAAGATCAATGGAGCCGTATGTAAGACAATCCCTTTATATAAGTCCTGTACCTATCAGAACCATTCTATCCACTCATGCTCAGTTTCCGTTGGACCCATTTGACAAGTTTTACACATATATTCCAATATACTCGTCAATTTCAATTAACCGCTAGAGGAATACTTTATTATCTTCTGTTTGAGATACGACAAAAAACAATTTTCCGTGTTCAATCCGATGGTATACCCCCCGTAAATCATTGCTTTGACGTTTCTTTGATTATGTTTTATATATAAACCTATGCCCTTTGAATGTAAATTTTATCTGGCACCACAACCGTTCAGTATATGAACAATTAAAATACGAGCAAGTAGTATCGCCTTTTGTCGGCAATCGCTTTTTAGTTTAAGTCTGTCAGACTATTTTGTATCGCGAATAAATGTTTTTAACTGTATTACTCGTTGTTTGATCTACCTATGAAATTCTGAAAACACATTAATTGGTGTCAGAAGTGGGATACAGAGGCAAGTTTTTCGGTTGAATCGAAAAACACAATGGCGACCCCGGAGATAACGGAATCTCTAACGCTGCTGCTAGCTGATGTTTTGAAATCATCTATCGGAAATTCGGCACCACTGAATTCCATCCCAGGCGAAACAGCGCAAATCGTCAAGGTAACTTCGATTTCTGTCTCCGAGTATCGTTCATCGGAAAACTCTTCTGAGCAAAACCGCCGAGGCACAATACGCTCATTATGCTCGAGTGCATATGGATACGGAGCTGAAAAATGCCATCAAGACCCTGGTGAGGCCACGGAATCCAGAAGATGTCCCGTATGAACGTATAAAGCATCGAACCAACCGTTTCAAGCCAATACCCGAAGCAGAATCTTTATTTGTCGTAGCCTTCCATTTGTACAACTAAATTTTTGCAAACTGCTTTACTACTGGAACTGATATCAGAGTAATCTACACACTTAGAAGAAGGTACCCAAAATGAAAAACTCAACGTTTTTAGTTCTATCAAGTGAGGATAGTAGTTGGGTGAATTGAAAAAATAATGTAGGTTGAATTCACCCTAGTCTAGTCAGTAATCATAAAGGGTGTCCACAGTTAAATTGCTTCACTTTAAACTCGTCGTCAAAAACAAGCCTCTCAACCGATTGTCATGAAATATTTAGGGAATAAAAAACAATGTATAATCTTAGTTTAGATATTTTTATATCACTGTATATCTTTAAGAATTCCAACAGCCCAAACTTTCTGCTAAATACCACCCATGACTTCAACATTTCCTGTTCTTTAGTGACAACTTTAGGATGCTTACGAAGTTCGTGCTTCATTATAGCCAAATATTTTTCAACTAGTCGCAACTCTGGAGAGTTTGGGAGATTAAGATCCTTCGGCACAAAATTGACAACATTCGTCTTGTACCACTCCAGAACATCCTTGGAGTAGTGACACGAGGCTAGGTCCGGCCAAAAAATTGTAGAAACGTTGAGTGTTTTGAGAAACGGAAGCAGTCGTTTTTTCAGGCATTCATTCATGTATACTTGACCATTTACAGTTGAAGTTGTCACGAAAGGCTTGCTCCGTTTACTACACGAACAAATCTCCTGCAAAATAATGAATTTCTGACACTTGCTGTTTCCTGAGAGACTCGGGAACATCGAACTTGTGTTTCGCAGTCATATACTGGTTGCCGGGAATTTGTTTAAAGTCCGCTTGTCCATGATGCAGCAGTGTGGATTCATCAACATTTGTGTGTACAGTTTACGCGAACGTGCTTTAGCTGTCCTATTCTGTTTATCATTGCGGTTTGGAGCTGTTTGAACTTTGAATGAACGGAGCCCGGCTCGTTTCTTGGCTTTCTGCCCGAAACTTTTGGTCAAGTGCAGCTTTTTCGCGACATCCCGAACGGAACAGTTGGGTTTGCGTTTAACCAATCGCTTGTGATCCTTTACACAGTACGGAACACTTTTTCTACCACTCACCTTCTTCCGGTCGACAGTTAAACGTTCCCCGAAACGATTTATGAAACGAGACACTGTAGACTGGTGAATTTTCAACATCTTTCCGATGGCTCGGTGCGAAAGAAGTGGGTTGTCGAGGTGTGTGTGCAAAAAAATCTCGCGCACTTGCTGTTTCTTCGACTCCATTTTAGAAACTACCAAACATTTCACAATGGAACTAGCGCAGTGTAAACAATACATGCTAAGGTCATTTCACCCAAAATTTCGTTGAAATCAACCCAAAGGGCGAAATGTTACAGTTTATTGAAAGTGATGCAATTTAACTGTGGATACCCTTAAGGTTGAGATTATGTCAGGGACATAACTATAAAGTGTAGTACGGCTAATCGCGTTTTCTTTTTGTTTCCGTACTTAATGTTCGGTGGCGTGACTGATCGAGTGAGCACAGAAAAAAAACTCGAATCAATCCACCAATGGTGAGACTGAACCCATCTTTCACTTCGCCAGAATTACGAACTCCAATGTGGCCGGCCAATATGGTACTGGATACATACTTTCATCAGAAATTCCTGGAAGTTCCAGTAAAATTTGAAATGTCATATTTTCAGTTTATAAAATGAACTGTGTTGTTCATCGATGTGATTAAAATAGTCTTCAGAACTGAAAATCGGTTCACAAACCGCAGAGAAACCGATGACAATATTTTTTACACACACATACGAACACCCACACGCACACATACACATTAGGGTGGCTCACCGTTTATATGAAAAAACGTAAACTTGACCACATGAAGCCAGAACAGCTCTTTTTTGGATCCATTTAAGATCCCAAACAACTGTGTAAAATTTGGTAACGATTGGTTGTAAACCGGCTTCCCGCATTGCGTTTGAAATTTATATGGAAATTAGTATGGGAAAACGTATTTTTTTGCATTTTCATCCCTAGAGACCCCATTTTTGCTTGGATCACGTAACTAATCAGTCAAATGTATAGTCCATAGTGTGCCTAATAACTTTGTCAAAAGATGTGCGGCGCTAAAATGTCCCTAAAAAAAGTTATAGCTTTTCTAAGATTGTTGGATCGAATTAAATACCGAAAATATTTTTTTCTGCCAACACTGCCAATGTACCAATGGAAGCCAGATTTCAATCCGCACTAACTTTAGCGTTTCTTGTCTTATCGATTTGGAATGTTCAGATGAACTACTCATAAACATTTGCACAACTTTATGGATGTATTTGGAGATGCTTCCTCCCATGCCACATGCCAACCCAACCCCTCTCCTCAATTCATAGTAATGGAATTACTGTTTCAAACTGAAATAACTTTTAGTGTTTCTTATCTTGTCGAGTTGGTTTATTTAGATATGTCATTTAAAAACATTTGCTCAATCTCATATGCCCAGTTGTTAGAAGGGGAGGGCGCATACTATATTCTCTCCACCCCAAACTTCAGAGTTTCTCATCTAATGGAGTTGGTACGTTCGGATGGGCTATTCAAAAGCATTTGCTCAATTTATTTTTTGTAATTGAAAAAGAGGTACATACTGATTCCTCTCCCCTCAATAATATCGATGGAAGTAAAGTTACAGATTGAAATAATTTCTGTGTTTTTTAACCACTTCGTTTATTGCGTTAGCTTTACGGAGCCGATAATCATTGTCTGTGGTATAACAAGAATAACTTAATACTACGTCTAGTAGGAATGGACCGATTACTCGCGGTTTATTTACTCGAGGTTAAGGGTAATATTTTTCAGGGAAGGATCAGGTGAGGAGCTTGGGAGGGAGTTATTCTTGTCTCATCAGAGAGTTGTCGTTATGCAGGGTTTGCTTTTAGTGTTCGATCGTCTTAGTGACCATTGGACGACGATGAGATTCATCGTGGTGAGTGGGGACGGGGGAAAAACAAACACGAACTACTAAAAATAAGAAAAAAAAGAAGACCAGGAGAGTATACTCTTATTTTAGACATTTGGAGATGCGAGTTCCCAACGCGTCTCTTACCTAAACTTCTGTGTTTCTCATATTATCGAGTTGGTATGTTCAGATATGTTAGTTTTCCACCGAAAATTACCAACTTCAACTTGTTCGTAGGTACATCGAGTTTAAAATCTATTTTCTGCCATACTAAGTGCACCCCGAATTTTGCTTCTCTTTTACGAACGAGGTTGAACTAATGAAAAATTTCTATCATATTTGTTTTCCACATTCATGTACCTTGCTATACTGCCGTTCTACTTATAATTGCCCCATGTTACTTTCCACAAATCAGCCAAAACTCAGATCAATTTGTCCCACGGAAAACGTGATGACATCAGGAAACATTATTAGAGGCTGGAAAACTCCTTCCAATCATATATTTCATCATGAACTATAAATAGGACATACCAGAATGGAATTACTGTTTCAAACTGAAATAACTTTAGTGTTTCTTATCTTGTCGAGTTGGTTTGTTTCAAAAACATTTAATCAATCTCATATGCCCAGTTGTTAGACGGAGGTGGGGGGGGGGGGGGGCATACTATATTCCCTCCACCACCATCTCCGGAGTTTCTCATCTAATAGAGTCAGTACATTCGGATGAGCTATTTAAAAATTGATCAGTCTTATAGGCTTATGTCAATGATTTCGATACAAACAAATCAATCATACGTTTGGTATGATAGATTAGATCAATAGCTACAAAACCAGACCTATATGAACGCATAGCATGAATGTTTGCATTCATTCTTCTCTAAAACAAAAGAATCGCTCCAGACGAAACCGTTTTTTTCTATCTACATCTGTATGCCGAAGTGATTTAAATGCCGTTTCAATGTGTGGTGATGGAATTGAACCTTGTATGACGTAATTTGCGTCAGGAAGCAGTGTTGTATTTTTAATAATATCTAAGCGATTTTTGCTCTCCATCAAATATAAAGAAACCTATACTGCCTTTCTACGCATAATTGTCCCATGTGATGTTACTATCCACAAAATAATCAAAACTCAGGTCAATTTGTGCCACGATTATTAGAAATGCTTTGTTAGACAAGATTTTCAGTAGTTTTATGGAACTAAACGAATTCTGGTATGTCCTATTTATAGTTCATGATGAAATATATGATTGGAAGGAGTTTTCCAGCCACTAATAATGTTTCCTGATGTCATCACGTTTTCCGTGGGACAAATTGATCTGAGTTTTGGCTGTTTTGTGGAAAGTAACATGGGGCAATTATAAGTAGAACGGCAGTATAGCAAGGTACATGAATGTGGGAAACAAATATGATAGAAATTTTTCATTAGTTCAACCTCGTTCGTAAAAGAGAAGCAAAGTTCGGGGTGCACTTAGTATGGCAGAAAATAGATTTTAAACTCGATGTACCTACGAACAAGTTGAAGTTGGTAATTTTCGGTGGAAAACTAACATATCTGAACATACCAACTCGATAATATGAGAAACACAGAAGTTTAGGTAAGAGACGCGTTGGGAACTCGCATCTCCAAATGTCTAAAATAAGAGTATACTCTCCTGGTCTTCTTTTTTTCTTATTTTTAGTAGTTCGTGTTTGTTTTTCCCCCGTCCCCACTCACCACGATGAATCTCATCGTCGTCCAATGGTCACTAAGACGATCGAACACTAAAAGCAAACCCTGCATAACGACAACTCTCTGATGAGACAAGAATAACTCCCTCCCAAGCTCCTCACCTGATCCTTCCCTGAAAAATATTACCCTTAACCTCGAGTAAATAAACCGCGAGTAATCGGTCCATTCCTACTAGACGTAGTATTAAGTTATTCTTGTTATACCACAGACAATGATTATCGGCTCCGTAAAGCTAACGCAATAAACGAAGTGGTTAAAAAACACAGAAATTATTTCAATCTGTAACTTTACTTCCATCGATATTATTGAGGGGAGAGGAATCAGTATGTACCTCTTTTTCAATTACAAAAAATAAATTGAGCAAATGCTTTTGAATAGCCCATCCGAACGTACCAACTCCATTAGATGAGAAACTCTGAAGTTTGGGGTGGAGAGAATATAGTATGCGCCCTCCCTTTAACAACTGGGCATATGAGATAGAGCAAATGTTTTTAAATAACATATCTAAATAAACCAACTCGACAAGATAAGAAACACTAAAGTTATTTCAGTTTGAAACAGTAATTCCATTACTATGAATTGAGGGAGAGGGGGTGGGTTGGCATGGTGGGAGGGCATCTCCAAATACATCCATAAAGTTGTGCAAATGTTTATGAGTAGTTCATCTGAACATTCCAAATCGATAAGACAAGAAACGCCAAAGTTATTGCGGATTGAAATCTGGCTTCCATTGATACACCGGCAGTGTTGGCAGAACGAATCATTTTTAGCAATTAATTCGAACCATCGATCTTTGAACACCTATAACTTTTTTAAGGAACGTTTTAGCGTAGTACTTCTTTCGACAAAGTTGTTAGGCACATCCTGGACAATACTTTTAACTGATTAGTTAAAAGTTTCATGCTAAACTGAGGTCTCTAGTAATGAAAATTCAAAAAAGTATGTTTTCCCATACTAATTTCCATACAAATTTCAAACGCAATGCGGGAAGCAGGGCTACAACCAATCGTCCCCAAATTTTACACGGTTGTTTGGGACCCCAAATGGATCCAAAAAAGAGCTGTTCTGAAAAAAATGATCATGTTGAGCCACCCTAATACACATACACACCTACACACACAAACAAACACACATACACACACTATCTCACTGGCAACCGGAATGTTCAGGATGGTGATACTAAGATGTCTGGACGAGTGCGTTTTCCCGGACGCCTGGAAAATCCAGACTCTAGTATTGCTACCGAAGACAGGGAAGCCACCAGGAGACGCATCGGCATATAGACCTATAGCCCGTTGGATACAGCAGGTTTAGTGCTCGAAAGGGTTATTCTTAACAGACTAACTAAACTCACTGAGGGTATAGGCGGTCTGCATGAAAATCAGTTCGGCTTCCGTGAAGGGAAGTCGACAGTGGATGCAATTCTGTCCGTCACCAAGACGGCCAAAGTGGCAATCTAGCGCACGATTTGAGGTGTCCGGTTTTGTGCTGTGGTCACCCTTGACATGCAAAATGCGTTCAATAGCACCAGTTGGGTATCTATCGCTGAATCGCGTCAACGTCTTCACTTTCCGGGATACCTGTACAAGATCCTGCGAAGATATTTCCAGAATCACGTGCTAGCGTACACCATACAGTTAGGCCAGAAATGTATTCAGATCACCGCAGGCGTCCCACAAGGTTCGATCTTGGGCCCGGTGCTATGAAACACGATGTACGATGAGGTACTTCTGCTCAAATTTCCGAACGGGATGAAGATCGTCGTGTATGCAGACGACCCTTGATCACCCTTGAGATATGTGGCGAATCCATCGAAGAGGTCGCGCTAAACAGCCTCGCACTCCATTACCATCGTGGAGAGATGGATGAGCTCCTGGAAACTGGAGCTAGCTCACCACAAGACCAAGGTCACGGTTGCTAACAACCAAAAATCGGAGCAACACGCGACGATCAGTGAGGTAACTGCACAATCGAATCGAAGAGGGCTCAGAGGTACTTGTGGGTCATGATCGACGACAAGTTGTCATTTACCAGCCACGTTGACTACGCCTGCAAGAAAGCCTCTATGGCTATATCGGCATTATCTCGCATGATGTCGAATTGCTCAGCGGTACACGGGAGCAAGCGCAGGCTCCTGACAAGCGTCACCTTGTTTATAATGAGGTATGGCGGGCTGGCATGGGCCACCGCCCTGGGTACAAAGAGTTACCTCGGTAAGCTCAAAAGTACTCATAGGCTAATGTGTCTAAGAGTGGTCATGTGTTATGTATGTGTTTTCGCGGAGATGATGCCCATTGGCATCACAATAAAAGAGGATACAGAGTACTTCGAGCAAGGGCCACAAGAGGTATTCGCAAGACCACCAGAGTTACATCGCTGGCCAGGTGGCAGAGGGAGTGGAACAACTTCACCAAAGGTCGGTGGACCCACCGACTAATTCCGAAAATATCTGGATGGGTCGCACGGCGTCATGGGGAAGTAGCTTTCCACTTTACACAGATACTGTCAGGCCATGGCTGCTTCAGACAGCAAAAGTACGGGCACACCGAGTCTCAGCGTGCCCTTTTGTACGGAAGCAGACGAAACTGCAGACCATGTGTTCTTCGTTTGCCCTCGCCTCGAGAAACGGCATGATGGCCGTGAGCAGTTGGGACATGACTCCGGACAATCTTGTCCAAAGAATGTGTCAAGAACAGGACACTTGGGACGTGGTCAAAACGGCGGCCTCCCAGATTATCAAGACAAGTGGCGAAATGATCAGCGACAGGCCAGAGGGATCAACTAACTACTAATGCCCTAAGTACTTAGGCATAAGCAGGTGCTTAACGCACCACAGCCCTCTCCCCGAAGTAATACTGAAAGGTAGTCCCAGGGGGGGGGGGGGTATCAAGGCTAGAGGCACGGGTGGGTTTTTAGTGGGTCGAGGAATTGGCACCCTCATCCCCACACCCTGAGTTCTTCAGAAGTCTATAAGCAGATTTTCCAACCCGTTGAAAACACACACACACACACACACACACACACACACACACACACACACACACACACACACACACACACACACACACACAGAAGCGCGCGCGTTGGTGAAGGTTCAAAGTTTCTACATGATCGGGAATGCTCTCTTTTACATGCACAATAGCGCGATCTAGTGACAGAAAGCCGAACCATACTCCCTTCCTTCCAGAAGCCCTTGACTATATTAACAACTTTGCTCTAGGTTCCAATTTTCTTGGAGGTCAGGATCACGATATAAAATCTTGCTAAATACTCTTTTTTACATGCTCGCTAGTGCCGCGTAGTGATTGAATTTTGAACCATACTCTCCAAACGATCCTTCTGAAAGTCCTTAAACTTATGAAAAACTTTTCTGGAAGTTCGTACTTGGTCGGGAACACGATATGAACTCGTTGGAATATGTTTTTTTTCCATGCCCACTAGCGCCACGTAACGATTAAATTCTGAACAATACTCTTTACTTTTGAATTTTGATTTTGTCATGCAAAATCCGACTGCGACCTTGAGATGGATCGGAAGACAACTCACCCATACAACTGTGTCTCGGGTGGTAAAATCGTTTAAGGAATCCCAGACGACCGAGCGGCGAGCTTTTTTTTTAGTGGCGGGCTGGAAGTGAAAGAAAATTGAAGACATCTGACCCTGTGAAGGCCCGGGAGGTGTTGGATTATTTCAAGTGTAATCCGAACTTTTCGATTCGCGACGCGGCTCTGAAGGCAAAGTGTTCCACCTGGTTCGTTCAGCAAACCATGAAACGAGCTCTGCTACGTGTATTCAAGGTCCGCAAGGCACCGAATGGCGGCCAAATCCCGCGCAAGGAAGCTGTATCGAGAGTGGTTAACGAAACCAATGTGTGTGGTTGTGGATGACGAAACCTTCATCAAGGCAGACGCAAAGCAGATACCGGGGCTGGAGTTCTCCGTTTCCAAATCACAAGACATAAGTAAGAAGAAAATGGACAAATTCGCCAAAAAATACTTGCTCTGGCAGGCCATATGCCAATGCGCTAAACTGAGTATACCGTACATCACAACGGGTACCATCAACAGCGAAATTTACCGCACCGAGTGCCTCCAGAAGCGTCTGTTGCCCTTCCTGCGGACCCACGGAGGCAAGACATTATTTTGGCCGGACCTGGCATCATGCCATTACGCGCAATCGACGTTGGATTGGTACAAAGACAATAACGCTGTTTTTGTACCAAAAACCGTCAACCCCTCAAATTCACCAGAGATTCGTCCGGTGGAAAGATTTTGGGCCATAATGAAAGTCAAAGTTCGAAAATCGTCCAAGGTGTTTAAGAACGAGCTGGAGTTGAAGAAAGAATGGATGAAACTGACCAAAAAGGTCGGCTCCACCATTGCACAAAATGTAATGAGGGGTCTTAAGGGAAAGGTGTGGGCTTTCAGCGATGGAAAGGAAGTTGAATAAAGTAGTTATGCTGAAACATAATCCATATGTATGAGTTCATTTCCTGAAAGTTTCAAGAAAATCCGACTTAAAATAAACAACAACAATTTTGTCTGGTGCATTTTTTTCGAGCACAGGCCTTAATTGTGATCCATATTGCTCGGCAACCATATGTTGAAACAAGCAACCCACTGCCCTATTTTGTGAGAGGATCCAGCAGTATTCGTACTTTATATGTAAGTTGATAAAAAATGCCTCTCCGGCGTTTATATAAATAACCTTGTTTTCTTAATGCAAAATCACCACCACTCCAAAAGCATTCTTGCTGTTGATATCTGAAATTGGTACTAATATTTGAATGTTAAGTTCAACAGCTTATCGTTTACCAAAACGAACGCTATCTAACATCCCAGTGATTTTTCGTGGAAGGGCAGAGGACTTCTCTGCTTCCAATCATGCGAATATCACGTCACAATACCTTTTCCTTATTTTACCTGCATTCGGTCCGGCGCCGGTATTGCTTTAATTTGGGATCACTAGCTATTACACATTGAGGATGTATGTTTTCTCCAAACAACATCTGTTGGCTCTCTGTGTTAATACGGCTGATCGGGAAATATCGGAGTAGCAACCTCGGATGGTCAACCATGCGCATGCTCATGCTTAGACAGTTCGTATTCAAGTCCGTTACAACATCCTCAATAGTCCATATTTTCTGCTGTATGGACGAACAGAGGATATCTCAGTAGTTCTTATGAGAGATGGTTCCCCCACGATCTATCTTCTAACTACCTCCACTGTAGATAGTATGCAACGTCCGTTCAAAGGAACAAAGGTCCTCCGTGAACATATTACTACCATCTAATCTATCTAATCTAATCTCACATTAACGCAGCCAATTCTTGAAGGCATCCTGGAAAATTATGGTTTCTTGAATACATCATTTTTCTTGTCATCGGCCAGGTCAACTGCGTAGTATGTGCCACAGAGAGGATTCCAAGAGATAGAGCGATTCCAGAAAGATCTAAAATCGCTCTACTACTCTGAATCAAGGGAAGGAAGAAAGCGTGGACCTCCCGTACCAAACCCTTCCATGAAGAGTTAAACAGTGTGATAATTTGTACTTAATCGTTGGGAGCATAGATGCTAGAATGATTGGTTTATGCTCCTTTTGCCTGTGGATGAACTTTTGGCATTTCAACCAAAAGCCTGGCAATAATTGCCAAGGTTATAGCGCCTTATCTCGCTCAATGGTTGCCTAAAATTTGTATACAATATTCCATGGATGATCCATGGAATTCCATGGATGATCCAAAATTATATACCGTATAAAGAATACTTACAGTTTTCGTGGTAGGGTAAAATTTCAGCATACAACCTTACCGGGGTCGCGCTGCCTACATTGCGTTGGTGAGACTGCCTCCTAAGGTATAGCTGACGAGATACAGCGTTTATTACTCAGCCGCTGTTTGAGCCGCACCTCCTTGGTGGACAGACGCTCGGCACGCACCTCCTCAATCTAGCTGAAGTCAGAAGGACAACAGTGCCCAGGCTGCACTACCAGCTAAGTACGCAACCCTTAGCTGGCGGTTTTTGTCATCTCTTGGCCCGTGGAAGCATGAGGTAGGAACTTGTGAGGACCAGAGCTATGTTGCGGGGACGCACGCTCCATCACATTTGTCGACTCACCATTTAGCAGCCCTCCTCCGTGAACATATTACTACCATGATCAAAAAGTTCCCGGAATCACCACCATGTGGCACTCTTTGTCACTTGGTTTGAGTTTTCTTTTTTTTTAGATTTCCACATCTCTCATTGGTAACCTATTCATAGCTTTATAAAAAAAATCTCGAATCACGTCTCCCTTCAGAAGGGAAGTAAAGGCGTTGGTCAATATGTCCAGGTCGTCTCGCTGGCATAACGGTCCAGCATCAGACTAAAAGTCACGTAAAATACAAAGCAACAACATAGATAATTTTCTGTATTCATCAGTTAATAAATATTTAAATGCTCTTATAAAAGAAACTTAAAACATACACAATTCGGCCAACTATTGTTTGCTTATTTCAGTTTGTTTTAAATTCCAAACATTTCAAATCCAAAGAAGTAAGTTCACATCTTCCGTTGTACAGCACAGCACACACTTTTTTTGTCGAGTGAAAGTTTCACCACACCTCCCAAAGGAAAGGATCACAAGTCGAAATCGAACTGGGATTGCAAAGTTCAAGCTGATCCCCATAAAGATAGCATCCCACCGATAAAATGCCACGAATAAGACCTAAGAAAATACCACGAATCCAACCACCATTTACTGGCGAGAGCAAACTTTTACTTTCTTCTTCGTCGTTTTTTTTTTTATTGAGATCCTTCGTTATCTTGGGAAAATTTATGCACGCCTCTTTGTGTATGCGTCTTAAGCTGTCTTCCGAACGACGAAAAGCGTGTGCTGATCTTCCGTTATCTATCGAAATGGTATTATTTTCAATTTCACCCCGGTTCTTAAACCCTCCGGCTGCGCTGGGAGAGTTCGCACGGGTTGAAAGTTGATCAATTTTCCCATTTTCTTCGCAACCAGAACCCTGCGATGAGGCAATGAAGCGACTGTGGGATTTTGCATTTTCCCGTGCTCAAAGTATCAATTTTATGACGCCATTCAATTCGCTTAGTGACAAAGGGCAATAGAAAGCACGACACGGGATTTGGGCCTCTGCCAAGCAGCAGCTCGAAGTTATCCGCAGCGGATTTCGGATGGTGTGCATGTGTGGAAAAAGAAAGAATGCTTCATTGGAGGTAAATTTCATGCTCAATATAATGCGTATTTGGTTAACTCTGTTTTCCCAGTCCTTTGAATTAGATTTGGTGGAAGAAATAGGAAGTGCTACTGACTGTGTCTCTTTGCTTGATTTTTTTTTCCATTTTAAAACTCTTCCGAAAGATAGAGAGAGAAAGAGATATGCGATATTTTATTACAGACTTTTGCCAGTGCATTAAATTTCGATTTTAATGAAGCCAAAAACAAATAGTCGGTTGCTTCCGAGAACTGTTAATCTATGTCTATGTTTACGAGGAAAAAGAACGGTCAGTTTGCAGGCATGAGTGAGAACCCTTTTCTTTTGACACTTGGTCGTAAAAGTATACAACTCATTTGGCGCTTAGTCGAACAGTAGGCAGATGCAGCTGGGTTTGGTTGCAGTTGATCTTTGACCGCTGCATTTGGAACACGTGTTGATAATTAGATCAGAAGATAAAACTACATGAGCGGCTATCTTGGTTTATGGTGAGGGTAAAGTAATAATGAAGTTCATATGAGTAGGAAAGTTGAATCACACAGACAGGTGAGCTTACCGCTTACAGTAAGTTTAAATAGTAGTTTTTGTAAGATACCTAATTGATAAAGGGTGAGTTGATAGTTATTGCGACATTTTAGATTGATCAGTAAATTGGCTATAGTTATCGAAATGATTTGTTTTTTACAGTAGTTAAGTTTAGGTATTTATTTTAGCTTCATACGTCAGCTGAATTTTAGAATGAGTTTGAGTAAAATATTTATTTGCGATTAACGCCATCCAACGGAGCCTGTACAGTCATCCCTGCTACGTTTTTCTCGTTTTTGTTATCCTACTATTTCATCATTTTCTTTATTTCGTCTTTGTTCTTCTGAGGTTCGCGCTTTATCATTACCCAACAGGTATCGTTCAAAAAGGGTTAGAAAGGGTTCAAATCTTTCGATACAAAATCCACAATTTTAGCGTCATACCACTTTTAACCGCTTTCAGAGTTGAGGCAGAAAGCTAAATCGGGCCAAAACAACGGTTTTCACCGTGCTATCCAAAAACATCATCGTTCAACGTTTGCACTAAAAAAATGGACTTTTTTTCGAATGGTGATGAAAAAAGCTTAGACAGATAATTGCTTTTGTTAAATTTCCCATGGACGATAATTATTTAAGCTTACTTGCAAACAGGGTTGCAATTTCTCTGGGGAGAATCACCCGGGTGCACATTTCTAGATCTCTTTAGTGAATCTCACTCAGTCTCTACGGAGATTTTTTCCTGACACCACAGTAGAGATTGTTCGACACAGCACGGGAGAGCGAGAGAATTGACAGTTCGCTGCCTGAGCGTTCATACACTCACTGCAGTGTGAACGACGAAAAGTGAAAGAGCGAAAATCGACTACACCGCACTAACGTGAGTGAAACCTTGATTCAAACATTAAGAAAAAATCGCTGGAAAACGGGAACAAGAAAGTACAGTCCGAAGTTTTTTTTTCGCGACTCACGGCTCCTTTTTTGTATATATTTAATATCATAGATGAGCATTAAGAATTATGGGCCTCAGATAGCGTAGTCGGTAAAGGCACAGAACTACCAATCCAAAGGAGGAGGGTTCGATTCTCAGTCCAGTCGACTTAAACAAATATCGAGTTCTTTGGACTCTCCTCCCCCCTCCCCTCTTATGAGTATCATTGTACCAAGTAGCACACTACGATCATAATTAGTTGTAGTAACTTGATTTTGACTTAGCAAGTCATATTTATGTTACTTCAACCGAATGGCAACAAGTGTGCTACTAGGGGTGCTTGCCACACAATATACAAATCCATGCATTAGTGATTGGCTTCAAAAGCTTAATAACTGTGGAAGTGCATCTAGAACATTAAGTTGTGAGAGCATGGCAATAAAGCTAATTGCGATAAGCAATATGCGCCGAAAAGAAGACGAAGAACATTAAGAAATCAGTAACATTGTAAAAATTTTCAAATTCGAGTGTTGCGGTACAAAACTAACAATGAAGATTTTCACCAGGGTGACTCTCCCCGGTGAAATAATTTTGCTCTCTTCGGTGCCCTTATGGTGTTTCTTGATAAACGACGCAACTTCCGGCAGGCATTTCGTACTATAAATTTCCCCGTTCACGGTCAGCCCGGAGCGAAAGAAGATTTTTTGGCTGATTGTCAGCTACAGCAGCACCATCTTGGTAAACTTGATGTGTGAAATGAACTTCACCTCCGAGCTCACTTCCTTCGTGGGGGAAGTAAATAACGATGTGCCCTGCCAGTCGTTGCCATCCAGGGTGAGATAGGTCTCGTTGTCCATCACCATCTTATTCAGCCGCTACCGCTGCGTCATTTCCTGCAGCTCCGAAACCAGTGGACGTGACTTCCGCTTCCTGAAATGAATTTTCATGTTCGGCCTTACTCTTCAGCATCCTTTGGAGCTTCTTGTCGCTCAGGGTCGTTGGCCTTCCAGAACCGGGCTTTCTTCCGATGCTCTGATTGTGGCTTATAATGCCAAGATGATGTAGATGCCAGAACGGGCGTATCCGGCGTCCACAAAGTGCCGCACGATGTCCGTTTCTGACCCGGCGGAATGCCGTTCTTTGTACGCGCACACTTCTGAAGGGAGTTGCTTCACTGTTTTTGCCATCATGGTTAGAGTTCGCCTGATAGAGCTGTCAAATTTTATCTGCTGACTAATGTGTTACTATGATTGATGCTGCATTGGTAGTTTTGTCGGTGCAAGTGATGGTAAATCTATGGAAAATCGGCAATTTTTTATCCATTTTTTTAAATGCAATTGTTAAAAGAGAATGTTTCATTCTGTCAATTATCTGATATTGAATATTGAAGTCCGTGAAAGGGAATTAGCATGAAAGTAACAGAAAAAAATCCTTTTTATTCATCACTAGCTGATCCCGGTGCGAGCGTTGGTACGCCTGCAACTAAACGAATGAGCATTACAATGAACTGACGGATTGATTTTTTTTTGAATGGGTTTTTATACTAAGAAGGGCTTAAACTTCTATCAGAACATTCTTCTTACCCAGACAATACACAGTTTGTGGCTTAGTTACCTGGACAATTCTCAGGTTTGGTTGAAATTTGTGTTTGAAATCACCATAGAAACATATCTTGCATTCAAAAACCCCGCATACCAATTTTGGTTCCATTTGTTTAATTAGTTCTCAAGTTATGCAGACATTTGTGTTTCATTTGTATGAATGCGGTCTCAAACAATCATAAGAACTTTCCCCAGCCCCAAAAATCCCTGCATACATATTTTCACTCCGATCGGTCTGACAGACAGTTAGACAGAAATGCATTTTAATATATATAACAATCCTGCGTCCAATAACCCCACATGCCAAATGTGGTTTCATTTACTTGAATAGTTCTGTTTCGAGTTATGTAGAAATTTGCGTTTCATTTGTATGGGAGCCCCCTCCCCCTTTCAGAGGGCAGAGGGGTCTAAAACCACCATAGAAATTTGTCTCTCCTTATAAAAATCCACATGCCAAATTTGATTCCATTTGTTTTGTTAGTGCTCGAGTTATGCAGAAATTTGTGTTTCATTTGTTTGAGAGTCCTCTCCTCTCCTCCAGAACGCGTAAGAGTCTCAAATCGCCATAGAAACATTTCTCTCCTTCAAAAACTTCCATATGCCCAATTTGGTTCCATTTGCTGGATTAGTAGTCGACTTACGCAAAAATTTATGGTTCATTTGTATGGGAGATCCCCCCACCTCCTCTTTCAGACGGTTTTCTCCCTTCAAAAAACCTTCATCTGCTAAATTTGGTTCCATTCACTTAATTAGTTCTCGAGTTATGTTGAAATTTGCGTTTCATTTCTAGGGGAGTCCCGTCACCCCATTCAAAGGGCAGAGGGTCTTAAAACACCATAGGAATATGTCTCTCCTTCAAAAAATCCACATGCCAAATTTGGTTCCATTTGCTTGATTAGTTCTCGAGTCATGCAGAAATTTGTGTTTTATTTGTTTGGAGAGCCCCTCTCCTCCCCTTCAGAAAGCGAAAAGAGTCTCAAATCAGCATAGAAACATTTCTCTTCTTCAAAAACCTCCATATGACTGATTCCACGCCAAATCGGTCGGTCACCAAACTCAACTATCTTCGATTTTGATGAAACTTGGTACACGTCTTCGGTATGTTGAAAAAAAAAAAATTCACTGGTGTTAAGATTATTTGGATTCAAGAGTAACTTTTGAGATGGGTGTATGTTTTTTCCAACATTTTACTTGAAAAATCGTAGTTCAAAAACCATTACATTTAGAGAAAAACTTTATATGGGGAGTTGTAGAGAACTAAAAGGCTTTGTAAAAAAAATGTACACTGAAAAAAAAAATTTTTTCATAAAGAAAAATCGAAAATAAATACTAAAAATCAAATATAAAAAAAACATATTTTTAATATTTTTCAAATTTGTTTTGTGGAAATTTGAGAAAAAAGACACGTTTTGAAAAAAACTCTAGGATGGACGCTCTTATAATAAAAAGTTTTCCGAAGAGCGAACTTTGGTGCATATTTCAAATTTTGGTTATTCATTATTATAAATGAAAATTAATTATACAATATGATTTTGGAGATCATTAAAAACAATAATGATAATAATGATAAATCACCTGAACGCAACCGTTTTCGAGATTTTTCGGATTTTATTTCAATAGAATGAAAAAACCTCAGAAAATTCGCTCTTTTCTTAAGTTAATCGAGATTTCCACCAGAAATGATAAATTTTCCAAGATCTTCATATTATAACGTTCACATTACTCTAATGTCCTCTTTTCTTTTGATATCAGGATGATAAGAAGACTCATTTGAAAAGAACAAGATAAATAGCACTATTGTTTTAATATTGCAATCAATATATTTATAATTGTTTTATGGCTGTATCGGTCGGGCCGCTCAGAGAATGAAGGAGCGAATTTGCTAAAGCGATGAAAGTAACAGCGAGATAGATGTCGCAGGGGCGACAAGTGTGAAATGGACAGATGATGAAATTATGCGGAGGGTCATATAGAAGAAGCATATTAATCGAACTGCTGACTATTTTGCCAAGCTCCAACGATGTTAGAGGTCGGGTGTAGTGTGTGAAAACTACACTCCGAACAGTTCGGTGATGTAGCGATGAAAGTAACACATATTGTTTAAGGTAGGTAGACAAATAGCAGCTATAACGTATGTCAGGTATATCTTCTCATAAAAAAAACAGCTAATGTACGCTGCCTGTAAACTACCAGAGATGTTTTATACCTGCATTTCCAAAAGTACCACAGCCAATATATATGCTCATACATAGTCGCATTCATCAGTAAAATCTATCTGAGTGAACTGAAAATGGAGTTTAACATGAAGAAGTGTTGTATGCCGTTTCCCACTAAACGGTGCTCAAAAAACCTTCGTAAATTAACCGAACAAAATGTCAAAAAACTCAAGTTTATGGGCAAAACACATTTGGACACTTCTTTGATGATTTGTGATAATTGTCGTTTGCATTTAAATAGAACGGAACAATCCCATGCTGCAATTTCGGAGCCTAGTGAGAAACCATCAATTACTAACATTATGGATCCACAACCATCTACATCACGGCAAGTAGACTTGTATGGTCTCGAGGAAACGCCATCGGCAATATCATTAATGTCAGTGCCATCTGATAGCAGTGTGCAAGATTATTCAAGGCGCCATAATATTGAGCTATTTAACAAGGGCGTAGCTGGAATCAACGTTTCGCCAATATCGGCTAAAAAGTTCCTGAACGTAAATTATGCCCGCAAAAAGTTCAAAGATGTTTCAAACGGCATTCGGACACACATATTTGGGGATCAAGCGGAGGAGGATGACCTGGAACAATTGAAAGTGAAAGCAGCCGAATATGACGAAATAATCAGCGCAGCTAAAGGACCGGTATGCTGATCCAGAAACTTCGAGGGACGATCAAGTAAGGATACTTTCGGTTTACCACAATCTTGGACAAATCAAAGAGTAATGGCAGAATTTGGAATAACAAACAAGTACATCGTATCACAAGCTAAATTCCTTGCAAAGCACGAAGGTGTTTTAGCTGCCCCTAACAAAAGCTGGGACACGGTCTGAACCCGGAAATAAAAAACCAAATTTTGCAATTTTACGACAGTGATGAGATTACACGAGCAACCCCTGGTATGAACGACTACGTTTCAGTGAGGAGTGAAGGTAAGAGGTTCATATTCAAAAGCGCCTTTTAGTTTGTTCATTAAGAGAAGCTTTCATTAAATTTCAAGAGATGCATCAAAATGCTGTTGGGTTTAGCTCTTTTGCAGCACTAAGACCAAAGCATTGCAAATTACTAGCAGCACAGGTTCTCATAACATTTGTGTTTGCACCATTCATGAGAACATTAACTTGATGCTTCATGGTCTTAGAAAATATTCATTCGAGAATGATTATAAATTGTGTTTTGAAGAAATATTATGTAGCTCATCAACTAGAACTAAAAAATGTTACCTCCGTGAATGCGAACGATGTCCAGGCTTTTCAGATTTTGAGAGTAGTTTAACAGACAAATTAGAAAAACGTGGTTTAGTTGAAATATCTTTTGAGCAATGGATTTCAACTGATAGATGTAGTTTAGAGACACTTGTTAAACCAATTGATGAATTTATTGCTTATTTTTGTGAAAAGTTGGAACAATTAGTATCCCACGATTTTGTCAAATCTCAGCAGTCTAGTTTCTTGAGAGATTATAAAAGTTGTCTTAAAGACGGCGAAGTAATAATAATTTGTGATTTTTCTGAAAATTATTCATTTGTTTTTCAAGATGCTGTTCAAAGTAGTTATTGGAGTAATGAGCAAGCCACTATTCACCCTTTTTTCATTCCGCATCGAACGCTGAAGAGCTTCGGTTCAGTTTTTTTCGCACTCCGCACCACCTTTTTTGCTCTGTTTTGTCAACCCGCTATCAACCACGCGGTGATTGAAATTAGTGCTCTGATTGAACCACCGATATCCAGCCGAGCGTTCCTTTAGGGAAGCAGACATTCCCGGCCGAGTCCGACGGATGATCTGTCCAGCCAGTACCCTCGTCAAACACCCGAGGGAAAAAGTGTAACCTCCATAAAGCATCATCGCAGCAGAGAAGGTCATCGCTCCATCCACCGCCGGTCAGCAAGCGGTGCTTTTTCTGCGAGCAACAGCGGAAAGTGCCACACCGGCACGCTGCGAAGAGCGAAGTAAATAGCACATTTTTGTTATTGTTCCTCGTCATCTGTTAGTGTCTTTGTATATCTCTCTCCCGTATAGTGAATCATTCTGCATAGGGTGGTTAAAAAATATCGCTTTTTATAGGGTGGTTCAAAAAAAATCATCTCATATATTTTTTTTTTACTTATTTTTTTCTGTCCTTGAATTTGTTTTTTCATGGACGATTCTACGAGGGGCGTCTTGCCTCCCAAAGGTGTTTTAGGGCGCGCTGTTACCAGCCGTCTTCTGCTTCTCCCTGGGTTGTCTACTTTCGGCAGAAAGTGAAAGCCCAGCAGATTTTTGGGCATAAAAAGAAATTTGACGCGTCGTTATCCGAGGGACCGAGATTTCACCAGGTCAACCGAAACAAACTGCGTGTTACTGCACGTACATATAAAATTGCAAATGATATTGCTAGTGACGCAGGTCCACAATGCCGAGTACTACGTCTACATCCCATCTCGAGATGTGGGAATGATAGATGGTGTGGTACTCTGCAGCGAGCCTGACGTGTAGAGGCGTTATGGAATTGGTATCAGGGCGACTTCCTGATTCTGCTCCGTCTACCATTGAAATTTTAGAATGTAAGCAATTGCATGCATCATCAATGGTAGATGGAAGAAAAGACGTATTCACCGTCGGACTCGTTTCAAGTTACCTTCATAGGATCAATTCTCCCCCAAAGTTTGTTGGAAATCGATAATGTTTTTCCCAATTAACGCGCCTTTTTGTACCAAAGGTATTTAATTGTTCCAAGTGCAGCAACGAGTTGGGCCTATACGGCTACTTTTGCGACAACGAGCCCCGTTGTGGCAAATGCGGCCAAAAGGCATCTAGAGGAGGCTTGCCAACGGGAAGCAACAAAGTGTGCTACTGTGACGAAAACCTCTCCATGATTTCTGGGAGTACCCTGAGTACAAGAAGCGCACTGGTAATGTGAAGACATTCATTCAAGAACAGCTCAAACAGACGTATGCAGAAATGTTAAAGTCGCAAAACAGACGTCATCGTCTGCATCAACCCCCAGAAATGAAAATCTGCATAATTTTGTCTTCGATGAACTGGACTCTGACGAAGCCGATAAGTGGATTTCCGGAGTACACGCCCCGGTAAAGGAAGCCTAGTAGTTCCCCAGGTGTGCCGGAAACAAAGGTAAGCCACTTTCTCTTAAAAGCTTGCAAAAATTCGGTGGCGGGGTCCATTTAAAAACCGAATAAACCATTGTGGCTGGTCACGTCAGTTCCCTAGCTGTAGCTATGCCGCCGCCGCTACCTAATAACAGTAACCGTAAGAGGTTGTCAAAAGCACAAAAAAAATGCCACGTCTGCTCGCGATTCACAGAATATCCGTCCAAGCGAGGTAAAAAGGATTAATTTTAGGGACATTGTGGATAACATTTTAATGCTCTTGGTCTTTCGGATGTACCATAGCTCCAGGACTTATTGACCTGCTTATTCCTATAGTTGGAAACTACTTAAAGCAATTATTTGTATCACTTATTTCATTTGGTGAATTCACTTATCTTTCGATGAATAATTTGTCGAGCGAGTTCAAGATATGATCACCGTATTACACCAGTGGAACTGTCGTGAAGTCTAATACCTGATGGAACAATTCAAGTATTTGATTCACAATTCTGGTGTGATATATTTACTCTCTGAAACATGGCTTTCTTCTGAAGATGAATTGAAAACTTCCACGTTTTAGCGCTGTTGTTAAGCACGAAGGTGAAGATGATTCATATGGTATCCAGCACGCGGGATCGAAAATGCTGCCTTCTATAAAAATCCTCCCAATAATATAAGGCATTTGAAATCGTCGCGCAAAATAAATGTAAGAGCCAAAAGATCTTTCTGCTTCTGTCTATCGCCACTCGAGGACATCAATAAACCATAAATCAACTCTGGAGTTCAATTACATTACTTCCATCTCAGTTCTTATTCTGGGCGTCCTGAACTCCCGCAGTACTGCGCGGGGCGAACAATACGATGACAATAGAGCGGGTATTTTTATGACTTATGCGACGATTTCAACTTGACCATCTTGAACACTGAAGCGACACGAATAGCAAAACCTCCTGCCAGGAGAGTCGACTTGACATATCTTTGACCTTCTAATTGCTATCATTGAACAATGCAGCGGAAGGTAATCAATGATCCCCATGGTAGTGACCCTTACCAATTATTATCTCAATCACAAATAGTTTCAAAAAACAGACCAGTCAATCCATGTTGCTTATGACCTCTGACTTATGATTAGCAACTTGACTATCGGCAGTAACCCATGGTATTGATTCGCTGATCCTCTTCCACCATTAGAAGGTATCGTTTTCTTTCGAACGATGTACAAAAGTGCGACAGAATCTCAGAAACGACGTGTTCAAGTGCATCCCTCAAAGAAGACCCGCCACCCTGGATAAGGATGACGAATCCACTAAGTTGTATCTTGAGGAAATCGATGCGTTTAAAGATTATGTAGACATGAAACATGTGAGCTTTTTGATAGGTACCTAAAGCAGCTCCGAAGCACTCAGTAAAGAAACTGAAATTGTGGCGTTCGTTTGTGAGGACTTCTTCAGAAACCTCGATGACAACGCTTTGGAGAAGGCTCGTTACATGCAAACCGCTCATCACTCAATGAGTGAAGAATACTCCATGCAGTGGATATTCGACTTCGCTAAAAGGTTGTCAGACTCTGTTCCAGCAAAACCAGACACGGGATTCCACCCGAAGTAACGGTTTTCTGGACGAACCATTCACAGTATTGGAATTTTCAATGGCTCTTCTTTCATCAATAATTCTGCTCGGAACGTGTGATTAAATTCAACCTTCTGAAGAAATCTCCACCGATATCGCTAAAGACGATTACTTAACCT
>JASCZW010007034.1:0-75818 GCA_034211315.2 Aedes japonicus | reverse complement strand
TTACGCTATGCATAGCCTTCAGGTTATAAACATCCTTGGACTTTTTGCCAAAGCGGAACAAGAAGCCTAGCTGCAACGAAGCTTTTGACACAACGTATCCAACATGATCCTTGAAGGTCAATTTAGAGTCGATTACGATCCTCAAGTCCTTTATCGTAGTATCAGATCGCAAGTATTAGCCAGCAAGCCATGGTCAAATTGCAAGAGGAAGCGTCTGCTGCCAAAGGAAATTACCGAACATTTGGAGACATCCAGTGACATTCGGTTTATATGACATAATTCAGAAAAGATTTCTTGAATACCGGATAACAACCATAAAAAGATGGCGTCCATCTCCAATCCGACAATTGGGGCCTCCCTTAGCTCAGTCGGTAAAGCCGCAGCTTCAGAGCAACACCATGCTGGAGGTGGCTGGGTTCGATTTCCGGTCAGTTCTAGGAATTTTTCGTTAACGAAAATTGGTCGATCTCCTTGGCTTAGAGTATGATAGTATTTGCCACACAAATGGTACCAGACATCAAAAGCTCCCAATTAATAACTGTGGAAGTGCATTAAGAACACTAAGTTGAGAGCAATCTATAAGCGAATTGTGAAAGCTAAAAAGAAAGAAGTCTCCAATCCGGCGGTACAAGCAAATGTGAAGCGCATCGATTAAGGTGTGCAAATTAGATGCGCAGAGATCTGGCAAGTGTGGGTGTGGGTGGGACGAGGGTGAAGAGAGGCAGCCATGAATCGAGTTCATAATACGAAGAACGATCGAGGAAGGACACTCTGTGTTCATCGATACCGCGGATAATATACCGGAAAGCTCAATCTGAGAAATATTCAGATAAAGTCATCTTGCTGCAGCACAATTACAAGTGTTCCTGACAAACAACGCAAGCGTCTAGAGAAAAGCAGCCCTTTGCCCAAACTCTCACCAACACCAACGCGTGTACAAGCCAATTCATGTAGTGCCACGGATGCGATCGCTACCACGTCAAAAACCGTTCTTTTGCCCCTTCACATTTATCAGCATAGTATCCGCAGCTACTTCGGGCCTTACCAAGTCAAGTATGGCAGAGGTTCAGCAAAGATCCCGTCTGGTACTTTTGGTCGACCCCATTTTAAACTAAATAAATCACATAGACGTTAGATTAAATTATTTTGGTTCTAGGAGAACCGTAGCGATCGATGCAATGTTCGCAGACAGCTTTATTGTGCCGCACGATGGACTGGGCAAATCGAGTGAAATTAGTCCGGCACCGCCACTAGCTGGGAGGCTGTCACCAACTCACTCCAACGCCTCCGGGTTCCTGGGTACCTGTACAGGATTCTGGGCAACTACTTCCTAGAATCGGGTACTGTTATACAACACAATTTCGGTAAAGAACGTGTTCAAGTCACCGCAGAAGTCCCACAAGGTTCGATCCTGAGCCCAGTGTTCTGGAACACGATGTATGAAGAAGTGTTGAGATTGTAGTTCTCAAACAAGAGGTCTATGGAGAATCCATAACGGAGGTGGAGTTAACGGCCTCGCACTCCATCGATATTGTCGAGGAATGGATCCACTCCAGGAAACTGGAGCCAGCCCACCACAAAACGGAGATCACTGTGGTCAATAAGAAGAAATCTGAGCAAAGAGCTCAATCAGTGCTGGTGATTGTACCATCACCTGCGTGATATTGAATAGCTCAGCGGTAAACGGGAGCAAGGGAAAGCTATACAACGACGCGAGGAACAGCATAATGGCCATGAGCCACGACCCCGGATAATCCTGTCCAGAGAATGTGTCAAGAACAGGACACCTGGGACGCTGTAAACACGGTGGCCTCCCAGATTGTCCTTAAGCTCCAGGATAAATGATGAAACGACCAGCGACAGGTCAGAGGGACCAACTAACTACTAAACTCCTATGTAGTTAGACATAAGCGGGTGCTTCAAGCGCGAAAGCCCCCTTCCCGATGTAACACCGAAAGGTGGTTCCGGGGGAACAAGGCTAGAGGCACGGGCTGGGTTCGAGGAGTTGGCATTCTTCTCCACACCCTAAGTTCTTCAGGATACTGTATACAGATTCCATCCCGTCTATAAAAAAAAACTGCAGTGCCAAATGATCATTTGTTGCATTTCCGCGTCAGACTAGACCAACCAGTGAATGGACCGGGTGCAGCGGGAATACCAGGGACAGCAGCAGGAACAGCAGAAATTTTCGTGATTAGAACTTCGCAAATATGCGTGGGGGTGGCAGGCAAATTCTTTTGTTTGCAATCGTCACAATGAACACTGAACTTCACTATCAGATAATTGAACTTCGGGTTTGCACAATTTCACAACAGTAACAATGCGACGATGCAAGTCAATAAACGAATCGTATAACGAATAGAAAACTGTGTCTACAGATAGTGTTATCAGTGTTGGCTAACCCGAGCAGCCATTATGTTCCACCATTTCTTCACCTCTGTTGCATGGCGAATCCCCTTACCACTCTTCTTCAACTTCTGTTTGCAGGTGCCCAATATGTTACAATTGGAGGGAATTGAGAGCAGTTGGGTAAATTGCTGTCCTTTTCGAAGAAATCCACCTCGTTGTCTCGGTACCACTGTAGTACATCAAGTGTAGGCTTCAATTTACGGAAGAAAAGGTTTTTTCAGGCACTCCTGCTAGTACATTTTAAAATCCAGAATCTTGTTTGTCACAAAAACCTTGTCCACAGCTACAAGTACCTTGGGCTGGTCATAAGTTTTCTTGAAAATTTATCGGCAAAAATGTATTTGAACTTGCTAGGGTCATCACCTCGATCAGTGGCTTTATAGAACTTATGCCCGGGAAGCTACCCATAATTCGTATTCACGTTTTCCATGAGGAGAAATCCATCGTACTTCGTAAGAACTTCCAGGCACGCCTTTTGGCCACTAGATTCTACTGCAGAGTCCTGTATCGTTGCTCACTTGCCTCAAAAAAGGTCGAAATACTTTTAGCATAAGACTCCTTCTGGCACTGCTTTGGCTGACATTGGATTTGTTGATGATATCATAAAGGTTGTAAGGAATCAAATTGAACCATTTTTAAATGGCTACAACGTTTTACCCGTTGGGTATATTCTATTGAAATTTTGATTGGAACAAGTTCAATGTATATTTGTTGACGTTGTGTAAGTTTCACTAGCAGATGTGTAATCGTTGCGAAGATGGAGTCGGAAGAACAGCAGCGGTGCAAAGAAATTTTGCGCACGTACCTCGAAAATCCGGATCTTTCATCGTGCCATCAGCAGGAAACTGGGAATGGTACATTCTACGGTGTCTCGTGTTTTAAATCGGTACCACGAACGTTTGACCATCGATCGGAGAGAAAAAAGTGGCAAAACGGATCTCCGTATAGTGTTAAGGATCACAATCGGGTAGTTCAACCTTTCAAGAGGAATCCCAACAGTTCAGTTCGAGATGTGGCGAAGAAACTGAATCTAACCGAAACTTTCGTGCACGATGCGAAAAAAACGTGAAGGACTACACACGTACAAAGTCCAAAAGGCGCCTAATCGCGATGAACGGCAGAATACGGTAGGTAAAACACGTGCACGGAAGCTCTACACCCAGATGTTGTCGAAACCACATTGCCTCGTTATGGATGGTGAGACGTATGTAAAAGCAGACTTCCGGGGCTCCAGTTTTCCACTGCTCATCATAAATTCTATGTCCCTGAGGACATTAGACAGCAGAATAATTCAAAGTTTGGAAAAAAATATATGATTTGGCAAGCAATTTGCTCTGCGGAAAGCGGAGTACCCCATTCGTGACAACTGGAACTGTCAACGGACAGGTGTACATAAAGGAATGCCTCCAAAAGCGTCTACTTCCTCTTATGAGGTCACACGATGGTCCTACGATTTTCTGGCCGGATTTTGCCTCGTACCATAGCTCGAAAGAGGTTTTGGAGTGGTACAAGGCTAAGGAGGTCAATTTCGTGCCGAAGCATCTCAACTCTTTCGAACGCACCGGAGCTACGGCCAATTGAAAGGTACTGGGCCATCATGAAGCAGGCACTTCGGAAGAATCCTAAGGAAGTGATATCAGGGGAAGATATGAAGAAAAAATGGATTGCCACGGAAAAAAATGTTGGTCCAAATGTTGTACAGGTCCTTATGAGTAGTGTAAAGAAGAAGGTTTGTGTATTTTGATATGGACTTGAAATTGAATAAAACAAACATGGGAAAATGTATGTATGTATGTATGTAAGGTAGCCACCATCCCTTCTACGACCTTGTCATGTATGCAGCTCCACTTAATAGCAAGATCAAATTGAGTTACCGGGTTGCATTCACAGTAACGCTGTATGAAGGGCCAAAAACGGTTGGGCGGACCCGTAAGCAGAGACACTTACGCGAAACCCGCGGGAACATAAGATTCTCCTTCCAACGATACGATCCAACAAATCGCATAACCCAATTCGCAATACTCATTAAGCTTTCTACGGGATGGCTTGTTAAGAAGGGCGCGTCACTCTCGCTGAAACTGTTGGAGTAGAACTCACAGCATCTCAATCGAATCGGTAGGATAAGAAAATGATACTGTTTATTCCCTCCTAGACGCCGGTTGTCATACCACTCCATTGTCCAATTCCAGCTTGAATGATACCCTGATGCTCCCTCCCTGCCCAATATATATTCAATGTCATGTCATATGTCAATAGAATATATGAAATATAGTGAATATTAAACTGATAAAAAATATAGTGAATGATTATTATAATGATATTTAATATAGTTAGATATAATATAATGATATTTAATGATAGTAACAATTCCATTTGTAAACCTGAAAATTAAGACAATATAGTAGCTATGAGAAAAAAAATTGTTTCAAACATATTTTACAATACTTGGAATATCCATGGATGATCTGAAATTATATACCATATGAAGAATAGTAAACAAAAAATTTCGAATTGCTGTTCCGTTTCCTTGAATCACAAAAACTTTTTGTAGTGAGAGTCATAGTATCTATAGAAATTTTTATCAAATGAATTTAAATACAATAATATCATAACATAAAATAAAAATCTGACGTTAAAATGTAAAATTAAAATACGAGCAAACCAGTAAACTATAGTAGAATATATATCCGTAACTTAGCTGGTCATCGAAAGACTTCCGCTGTTGCAGCTTCGATAAAATTAATATCTATTAAGAATTTGTTTTCACAGTTATAATCAAATAACACAATAAGCGTAAGAATAATATATATCTGTTATTCACTGGTTTGTAACTGAAAAAAAAATTTGATATGTTTTAATATTCTAATAGTCTTGGAAAAGCTGAAAACAGCAAACAATTAGAAGAAATAAATTTTATATAAGCATGAATAATGCCAAAAACGTAGATTAAGTAAAACCAGACAAAAAAAAGTTCGATAACTCTTATTGGTCTTGATCTATAAATGGTAATGGGAAACAGGAAAGCAATGATTATACGGCATAGAATATAGATAAATTGCGAAGGGATGTTATACTATAAAATGATAATACCAATTGTAATTGTATTCACATATCTACATATTGTGATCCTGCTGCAATTGTAGACGGGCCCGCTCATGCATTACTAACCTTAGATAAATTATCATAACCACCGAAAAAACAAAATATATTTAAAATTATTTAAAAATACTTAGAGTTCCTTGATGACCTGAAATTACAAAGAATAGTATATCTACCATATCGCTTTGCAGCTGCTATAGTGGAAAAAATAATTGATGTGATATAACCACAATGGAACTGACTCTAGCTTCGGGTTCTGGAATCCCTACTGAGCCCTTGCGGCACGTCAAGCCGGCCAATTCAGCGCAAGGGTGAATAAAACAAACATGGGAAAATATTCATAAAATGTTATGTTATTTTACTCCCTGAAAGTTTGAAGATGATTGGTTGAACGGGCGAATTTTGCCGAATATTTGTGTGTGTCGCAATTTGATTCCGTACAACCTTTCAGTTCGACAACCCTGGGTTTGCCCTAATCGTACTCAACACCTTCAAATGAAACTTCGGATCCTTAGTTCCACTACGACACTTACTATGATCATGCCGATCGATAGAATTCCGCTCACGAAAATGTATGGCAACACTGCATAGTCTTAGCCAATTTTAACCACTTAGCGATTTTTCAACCTGACTACGTCGGATTTTCAAAGTGGGTGGCCAGAATTCATTTCCGCAGCTTCTACCAATTATAACTTCTTTGAACTAAAATAAATCGTGACGAAAGTATTCAGCACTGAATCGCAAGGAGCGCTGCTAAAGGGCGATACGGTCAAAATTTGGTAAATATCAACTTGACGTAGGGAAGCGGTACCTATATTGAGCTCAAGAAGCAGACCTCCAGTGGAAATCGGTGAATATGCACTGAATACCGAACACTGAGTACACAAGTTATTCACAATTTATTCGTCCATTTACCGTTAATCGTTTAGCAACACACAGAACATTCGATTCTGATAATTTTCTTCCAATTTAATACGGAAAAGTTGAAACTGCTATGTACCTATATTGATAATATGACGAAAAACAATAATCCCAACTGTGTACATATGTTAATCGTACTGATTTTAATCAAGAAAAAACTACAAACAAGCTAACGCTCTTCACTACTACACCCAAAAATGAAGTAGATCATTTGACAGCACTTCACGTGTGTTGGGTAGCATGCATATAACCAAGACAATATGATAGGGTTTGTTTGTTATTCTCCCATGAGAATATTGACAACAAGACTCACCACAACGCGGCGCATAGAATGCTCTATGAATGATTGAACACGCACACTAGCGTTGATGTGTATGCTATACAGTATGTGAGTAGTGCAACATCAAGCGATTACGTCGATTGTAAACACGGTTCAGAATAGGTGCAAGCGTATTTAAATAATTGTGAAAATCAATCCCATGGTTTTCTAGTATTTTATCAAGTATTCGTAGATTCTAGTGTGGCTAGTGTAATAAGTGAAGTGTGATTTTTATGGTTTGTGCAATTACGCACCGAAAATGTGTGAGGATATAGTGCAATTAAAGAGAAAACTTGGAGTCTGGCTCGAGTATATTCCCTAGTACGGTTAGATCAATACGACGAATTTGTAGTTCAAAGGTTAGCAATTGTGTTGAAAATCTGATTGCTCATTATTTTTACGAAATTTAAGTCTTCAAAACGTTTTTGTAGCTTTTAATTATATTCAAGACCTAATTTTATTTGCCAGGATTATATATTCTTGATTACTGCGTCCATTTATTGGAGAAATTAAACATCTTTTACGTTTGAAGTTGCTGGCTGCAGAATGTGATGGATATATGTACTATGGTGAGAATAGGTTCCGCTTCCCTATTTCTTTCAATTTTGCATTTAAAACCTGAACACCCCTCATTTTGAAGGTGTGTGTGTAGAATGTTGCTCTATTTTGATTTTGGAATTCACTCTTCAGTTGTCAAAATGCCGTCCAAGCAAGAAGAGCAGCGTATCAAAATTTTGCTCGCGCATCGCGAAAATCCGAGCTACTCGCACGGAAAGTTGGCAAAATCGCTAAAAGTTGCCAAATCAACCGTTACAAATGTAATTAAAGTGTTTGAGGAACGTTTGTCGACAGCCAGGAAGTCTGGATCGGGGGAAATCGAAAACCGGAAGCCGCTGAGACGACAAAGAGAGTTGCCGGTAGTTTCAAGCGAAACCCCAACCTATCTCTCCGAGATGCCGCAAACAAGCTGGGTGTATCGTCTACAACCGTGCATCGAGCCAAAAACGAGCCGGACTATCGACTTACAAGAAGGTAGTGACTCCAAATCGCGATGATAAACAAAATACGACGGCCAAAGCGCGATCCCGGAGGCTGTACACGACGATGCTGACGAAGTTTGACTGCGTGGTAATGGACGACGAAACCTACGTCAAAGCCGACTACGAAGCAGCTTCCGGGACAGGAGTTTTATACGGCAAAAGGAAGGGGAAAGGTAGCAGATATTTTCAAGCACACGAAACTGTCAAAGTTCGCAAAGAAATATCTGGTTTGGCAAGCCATCTGTACCTGTGGCTTGAAAAGCAGCATTTTCATAGCTTCCGGGACCGTCAACCAAGAAATTTACGTGAAAGAGTGTTTGAATAAACGTCTGCTGCCTTTCCTGAAGAAACACGGTTGTTCCGTACTGTTTTGGCCGGATTTGGCATCTTGCCATTACGGTAAAAAGGCCATGGAGCGGTACGCCGCCAACAACGTGCAGGTGGTTCCCAAGGACAAGAACCCTCCCAACACGCCAGAGCTCCGCCCAATTGAGAAATACTGGGCTATTGTCAAGCGAAACCTACAGAAGACCAAAAAAACTGCTAAGGACGAGCAGCAGTTCAAGGCAAACTGGCTTTCTGCGGCGAAGAAGGTGGAGGGGTCAAGCGGGGGTCAAGCGTAAGGCCCGGCCATTCGGATTTGGAAAAGCGGAAGCCTAACTGAATATTTTTCCTGAATTTTATACTAATTGAACTTGAAAAAGAAATTTAATTTGATTTTTTAAATAAACGATTTCACCGATTTACACGCGTTTTCCCTTGACCAAATTTTGACCGTATCACCCTTTATAAAATAAACAGTGCGTCCAGATATTAAATAACTCAAGCTTTAGTTTGAACGAAGTCAGTTTCCAACAAAATGATATTATTATGAAACCGTTCAAGCACTGTGAACCGCAATTTCCCTCAATTTTGTAACCACCCTACGCAAATCGGCCAGCATCCCCAAACAGCAATTCCATTTGCAATTTATGTCGTTTTGCACATCATCTCAACGTCGGCATTTAAAAAAAATATACTATCAATTTCAGATTTAAATTTTAATACGGCCACTTGACCACACAGTATTGAGTTTATTTCCAAGCCCTCAGATAACACCCGATGATGCCGAACGATTGAAGCAGTCCAGTCCGATTCAGTAATCCGCGATGAACATGTTCTTAATTACTATCAGAATTAAAATTGCTGCCCTATGCCCAACCTCAAAATCCGAACTGAACACATCCCCAAACAAATCAATCATTCCACAGTCCTTCCATTCCGACTCGACGTCAACGAGTGCTTATTGAAACTGCTGCGAATTACATTCCAATCCCCAGCAGCGGACCCCCGGCAGGAAACAGCATTTCTACTGATCCGTTCCCTCCAGGGGCCATTTCTCTAAGCCGAATAAATCTTTGTCTCCGAGGTCCGGGTTGGACGAACACGAAACGGACACGTTCCATACACAAGGGTTAATCGATTCCCGGAAAGTACAGTCTCCCCCGCGGGAGTGCCAAATGCTGCTGCAGCGAGCGGAAGTATGAATGCAAAATAAGATGAATGCAACGAAGGCCACGAAGACGAGGGCGATTACGACGACACACGGTCGGGTAAATCTGCGCTACGGCCAAAGACGCTACACTCCATTTTCGTATCCATCCATCCGGCGATGATATGGAAACGGTGCCGGTGGTGGCAGTGGCCAGTTCCAACGTGACGTATTGATTTTCTTTTGCCAGCACCAGACCATCTTTGCCGGACTGCGTGGCCGTGGCGGAAAAGTTTGCATGTTAGTTTATCAATTTTACTTTTCAGCTTCTGCTTGCCGCTTTTCCGGATGATCGATTTCTTCCGGATCTCGTTAGCGGATGGCCCTAGCGACAAGCATGAACGATGGCGGCATAATCTTTGGAAGGCAAGGTGTGAGGGGTGATGAACGAGTGTCACGTAGCCTAGGTGTGCTGGTTTATAAAATCCTGCAGCGTCCGTCGGTGACAGATGATCGGTGCACTGCAACTGAACTGAAGATTCTATTAAATGTTTGAAGTGCTGGTTTTGAATCATCCGGAGTGATTGATTTGTTAATGTAGTACCTAGAAGATTTGAAAATAAAGCAAAGGCTAGGAAGCATGAGCATAAAACCAACCGAGGCTGAAACCCACTTTTGGGGTGAATTTTTGATGCAGCAAGTTTGTTGTGTTTACTTAAAGGATGAGTCGATAATTATTGTGACACTTTTAAATTTGCGTTACTGTTTTCATACTTGACAGAAATTAACCAAATTTGGCCAAATTACTCTTTAGAGTGTACTGTTTTCAGAACAAATGAAAATTTATAAAAACTGGCGCGTTTACGGTTGTTTTTCGAAATGAGTTTTATTATTGTTTGCTAATGTGTGACTTCGATTATGGTGTTCTATGTTATTATTTTGTTTTTGTTTTCGCTTTTGTTTGTGTTTCTAATTTAACCGTCGGATTCGTAGCTTCGACCACGATTTTTCTTTCTCTGTAGAAGTATTTCATTGCAAATAATTGTATCTTTTATCCTGACAGTTTGAACGTAATTTCCTCTAACCTTAGATTACCTTCTTGTGCATAATGTAGCACTGAGAGTAGCAAAAGCATTCCGCTTTTTGGTCTAAGAAGGGGTTCAAACTACTATCAGAACATGCTTCTTACATGAGAAATACACATTTTGTGTTTTAGTTGCTTGGATTATTCTCATGTTTGGTTGAAATTTGGGTTTTATTTGTATAAGAGCCCCTCCTTCCCGAGAGGAAGAGGGTCTCAAACCAGCATAGAAACATTTCTTGCCGCCAAAAACCATAGCATGCCAAATTTTATTCCATTTGATTGATTAGTTCTTGAATTATTCAGAGATTTGAGTTTAATGTGTATGAGAACACTCCTTTTCAGAGGTAGCAGGAGCCACCATAGAAAAAAATCCTGCCTTCAAAAACACCACATGCCAATTTGAGTTCCATTTGTTTAATTAGTTCTCAAGTTATGCAGTAATTTCTGTTTCATTAGTACGGGTATTGGTATGATATTGTTGATTGTATGAGAAATCCCACCCCCCTCTCACCCTCAAAGAGGATAAGGAGGGGTCTTTAACAACCATAGAAACAATTCTTGCCTCCAAAAACGTTCACATGCCGAATTTGATTCCATTTGCTTGATTTGTACTCGAGTTATCGCAAAAAAAAAATTATTTGGGGTGAGAGGGGTCTCTACTTAAAAAACCTCCATTTGCCAAATTTGGTTCAATTTGCTTGATTAGTTCTGGAGTTATGCTGAAATTTGTGTTTCATTTTTATGGGAGCGACCCTCTCCCCCTCCCTTCTTCAGAATGGGAAGGGGTCTTAAACTATCATTCAAAAGTTTCTTGCCTCCCAAAACCCCCACATGTCAAATTGGGTTCGATTTGCTTTATCTGTTCTCAGGTTATGCCAATAGGGAGGGGTCTCGAACCATCATAAGAAACTTCCCCGGCCTAAAACAGCTCTGCCTACAAATTATTACACCAATCGGTTCAGTAGTTTCCGCGTCTATAAAGGTCAGACAGATAGATAGACCGACAGACATTCATTTTTATGTACATAGATTGGTTCCATGTAGGGGTCGTTTGGTTTTAGTTTCTTTATTAGAGACTTTCAGCCTGTGGCTGGTTCGTTTCTGATGAGGCAAAACGACGGGAACAGAGGCCTAAAGGACCCTCCTAAAAGGTGTCCCGTTTAGAAATGGTCAGCGAAATATATATTAGATGGCTTGGTGCTGTCTCATACTGGTCGTGTCCTTTTTCTTGCAAACGTATGGTCGGTTCCTAGAGGGTGGGGTTGTTGAGGTGGTCCGTGGTCAGAGCGTTGGGTTGGTGTGATATGGGTTGAAATGTTATGGACAAATATTGGATCGTTTGGTTTTGAGAGAGGGGGAGGCACTCACCGGTGGCAGGCATCGTTGAGAGGTCTACCGCCAGTTTGATGGGTTGATGGTTCTGGTATTAAAATGGCGTTATGGAGGTGGGATTCCTTATGAAAGCAGACCACTGCGGCTTCTCTCGTGGGGTTCTCACTGAGAACATCCCTTGTGATGCTCGAGATTTTGAAAAGCTGGCGGGTCCCTCGTACTGGGGGCAATGGCATAGGCAATGTTCTACAAAGTTATAGAAGTGATGGGTCCGTTTCCGGACATGTTGTGCGATACTCTTGAGTGTCCACAACAAAGACGCGACAGTATCTGCTGGTGTCGGGGGTCAGTTAAGTCCTCCCATTAATGGACTCCAGACGTACCAGATTGTTTCTGAAAGCCACTTTTTGGTGTCGTCTCCAGGGACAGTGTTGGTAAATAGCCTCCTGCCAGCGGAGGCCACCCAATCAGTCTCGACATTTCTAGGGATGCCGCATTGACAAGGTTATTCGTGTGATCGTTGTTCCGAGTGGGGATTGCCTAATGATAGCCCGGATTCAAGATTAGTTTGGGGTTTCTGAACCGAGGTAAAGACAACTATTGGGCGGTCAAATAGGGTGGTCACTGACAGCCAGAAAGCTAGAGCGCCGGCCGAAAAAACCTGTTTGGGAGCTTGTGGAACTGGGCAAATTGCTGGTCGGTGATTTCGATGCCCACCTCGTCTCTTCCGACAAAGCCATCCGGTACCGGATGCAGTGTTTGAAAAATCGATGGTCGACAAGAACACGGAACGATGTTTGCACCGCGTGTGGATTTACTCCAGCCCTAGAGGCCATACTGTTACCATTTGGGTGCTTTGCCCCATGACACAAGCTAGTACACAGCGAGAGCTTTGCTATAAAATAGAAGCTTAAGAACCACTCACAGATTTAGCTTTGAACCCACTCATCATACACAGGACAGCAATATGTTCCTGTTCTTACTGAGAACCCAAAATGATGATTTGTAGAATAGGATGATGATATTTCCGATGATAATAATATTTATAGGTAGACGTGAGGAAAAAGCTCGTAGATAGGAACCCATTCAATCTATTAAATACAATTAAAGTGCCTAAAATGAATGGAAAAGTATACTCCAAAAAACGGTCATATTAAAAACTGTTATACACCATTTATAATACACCCACACACTACAGTCTACTACAGTCACTACGAATACAATTATCGGTTGGGATCAATAAAGGGCTATGGGATGGAGTTTTAGAATAAGGCAAAGCGGAAAAGGATGGAATGGGGATATTTTTGGGACATTTAGGAAAATAGAGGTTGGCTACCGGTTGTATGCGGCAGACTAGATCTTTTCCACTTCAGCTTGCAAGCCATACAGACGTGCCCCGAAAAACCGCAAAGTATAAGGAAGTAAAGAGTTTGAAGTGAGATTTCGTTAAAGTTCGAAATAGTGGAAAAGTGTAGCAGTGACCGCCAGAACCCGCAATTGGTAATCCCGAGTCGGACGATCATCCGATCGCCCGAGGTCATCGACGGCCTCGCC
The DNA here is from genome assembly GCA_034211315.2 of Aedes japonicus. Taxonomy (NCBI): domain Eukaryota; kingdom Metazoa; phylum Arthropoda; class Insecta; order Diptera; family Culicidae; genus Aedes; species Aedes japonicus. Next base: position 62,589 of record JASCZW010007034.1, on the reverse strand, counting down.
CTTCCCGCAAAATCCCCACCTCGTGGAAACGAGTGCTTGGAGCCGGACGATCATCCGATCGAGCCAATCGTCAGCCTTCCCAGGCCGTAGGCCACGTGTTTGTGGTCTGACCGCCAGAACCCGCAATTGCTAATCCCGAGTCGGACGATCATCCGATCGCCCGAAATCATCGACGGCATCGCCCTTCCCGCCAAATCCCAACGTCACCGGCCGGCCGCCCACAATATACACCAACACATAAAACTTGTAAGTAGGTTAATAAAAGTTAAAGCGAGAGTGACCGTGTGTTTTGCCTTTTGATCCGTGTCCCTTATAATTGTCCGGAGCCGACCTTGAGAGTTCCGCCTCTCAAGCTCGAGCTAGTCACCGCAAAAGAGGCTGGTGTATAGCCCAACCCCACACAGGTCCCCGTGGCTCTAGACCAGGGATCTGCACTAGAGTTGCCGCAGGAGAGTAACAATACGGAGAGTGTCGTCGATCGCTTCAGCTGGCTGGTCCTAGCCCTTGGCTCCACACCAGTGAACCTCGACTAGAAAGCATCTGGTTGGCGAGGCTACGGAAGAGTAGGTTGGCCTCACTTAGAAGAAACATTCCATCGCTGAACCAGGCGTTTGTTGCCAAGTATTCGGCAACTCGACAGCAAATGGCGGACAAAATGTAGTGATGGAATGAAAGCACCCCTGCCTCCATGCAGGCTGTGACCCAGGGAATTGATGGGAGTAGGCCCGAAGTGCCCCAATGGCTGTTTTATACACCAGGGGTAGGTTTTCCGACAGCAATAATCTGGCGAGGCTGGCTATCTCAAGGCCGTATGTGGTTCTACTGTTGATGATGACCACAGCAAGTTGAAGCCTGGTTGGCCGGTTGTAGTTTGGGTGTCGTCAGCGATGATTCGGAGGCTTTAACTCTATCGATAAAGAGCGGTCGAGTCTGACACCTAGGATCATGACTGAAGTTCGGTGCTTGATGATTTAGCTAGTGTTCGGTGGTTGTTCCGCAGATATCCGTGAAGTCGCTTTTTTTTCGAAGATAGCTGAATGCCGAACATTTAGGCCCAGTTCGGAACGTACCGCACAGCTCTTGCCAGTTTTTTTTTGCGGAGGGCAGCTACTATGCTCCTCGCGACCATCAGATCATACTGGTAGCCTCGAGAAAATCCAGTTCAACCGAAAGAGGAATAGAGTGACGGTAACAAACGAACCATATGGGAGGCCTTATTTGAGATGTCGAGAGTGGCGAGTTCAACCCAAGCAACACAACACTGACACAATTGGTTACTGTAACTTGATTGTGACTTAATTGAGTTGAAGTCAAGTAAGTCCAACTAATATGAAACAAGTGTGCTGCTAGGGAACGTGGCTCCTATCCTGAAGGGCATCGTTCAGTAGTGTATCCAGGTAGGTGTTTTTGCCGAAGCCCATCCGGAAGGCGTGTTGTCGGTTGTCGAGTAGAGAATTGCAGTGAAAGAAATCGTATAGTCGGCGGTTGACCATTCACGGCTTTTAGAACCACAGCACGTCAGAGGGTGGTCCTCTGGCGAGCGGTTGTGTGACCAAGAAAACAGGCAGATTGTATTCTATCCAGACTTTGTCGAGCAAGCAAAGCAAATAGGTCTTACCCTCGATAGGCAGATTGCGGAGTAGCAACATGGAAATATTTTCCAAAGGCGTTGACGACTAACTTGGGATTGGTAGTTGTTCGTCCATAGATGCCTTCTTTTTCCACTCAGCGTAATAACCTTTCCCCAGAGATCGGAAGCCGTCTGGTTTGGGTTAATGCCATCAAAGAATTCATCCCAGCAGGGTTTCTTTGTTAGATCTGATTTTGTCGCGCCTATGATTTCTCTTTTCGCGGAAGAGTTATGGCTTTCGTGGTATGGCCCTCTGGTAGTCGTTTGGGGGCACGAAAGGCTTTTCTACAGCAGGTTAAACCTTGAAAGACTACCAGTGAACTACTTTTCTACCAAGCTTGGTTCGGGGACGGTACGGTCTTGCTTAGAAAAAAGAAGAAGGGAGAACCATCGTTCAGCGGTGCAAGGTCCGCCATCACACCGTTGAAATCCCCCAATAGGAGGATCAGACCCGAGCTATCATCCAGGATAGCCGCAAGGTTGGTATTTTTATCGGTCGGTAGATAGGCCGAAACGATCGTAATAGCAAGGGGATACTTCAGCTTGACGGCGGCTATAATCAGCAGATCGGTATCCATATCGATGACCACGTAGTCGACGAGGAGCCGGTCACCGATAACCGTAACTGTCGACTAGTTCAGTATCACTCTTTGCTATGGGCGGCAGCCAACGTACTCTAGGTAAACTCAGCCGGGGACGAAGTGAAATGATCACCCTGGGAAACAATGCACCTAAGGCTCAGACACATAGAAATGGAAACGAACTAGTTTTCATTTTGTTTTTTTGTTTTTATTTAGGTCTTAACTAAGGGAAGGATCGAGGTAATAGGAACGATGCGGCCGTTCAACTCCAGCTGGGCTCGATGTCATGCGGTCAGAGAGAGAGAGAGAGAGAGAGAGAGAGAGAGAGAGATGTACAGCGCCAACGGGTTACTTTTGATGGCGGGGGATCTTCAGCACTTCTGGGTTAGAGACTCGACGTTCCTTATGCTGGCTCACGGCACCGTGGCTTATCGGATTTTGACCCTAACAAGCGGGCGCAAACCCTCCGGACCTTGATAGAGCCTCACCTCCACAACGTTCGTCACAGTTAGCACGCGGTGTGTGGTGCGGCAATATCGATGGCTCACCGGCCACCAGCACGGGACTCGCCGAGTTCCACGCTCGTAAACACGACACCGTGCTCCCATGGTTGTAAACACAACTCCAGGGGTTTCACCAACTTCTTGCTCCCGCATCTTACGGAAAACGTTCCAGCGACCGAAACTGATTGTCTTCTTGGCTATGCAATTTTCCAGCTCTAAAGCGTCGCACGTCGGAACTTTCTCCACTTTCGATTAAATTACTTTTTACTGTCCTACTAGGTTCCTCGCTGACTGCCCTCGTCATTTTTTATCTTTCTTCTCTCTCTCTCACTCCCACTTTTTCTCTCTCTTTTCTCGGGAAAACTTAGGATTCAGGTGGTTTGTAAACAGGGGAGTAGTAACGCCTGCTACCAAAGGGTCGTTTTTGGCTCGTGGAAACCAGTAGATGGCGTCAAGAAGTCACCTTGGCTGGCTCTCCAGGTGTCATAAAGTGCGGCATTTGACCAGGTTTCGACCGGATTGCTTCCTTTCGCTCTAAATCTTGCCGATCTTCGTAGTGGTGTAGAGACTTTGCTTAGGGGAGTGACCTGCGAGCGTTAGTGAGGGTCCACCGGTGTCGTTGTGCTGTTGGTTTCTACACTGGAGTGACTCCAGCTGCCACTGGCCCTATTTTTCTAACAGTTCTGATTGTTATTCTCAGTTTTCCGAGCTGCACTTGTACTAGATCTATCCGGCGAGAGATACAGGTGGATCTGCTTGTCCGTCTCGCAATTTTTGTTGTTATCCGATGTAGAGTCTTCAGGGGTATACTTGTTCGACCCTGTTCCTGCCGCATTGGAGGGCTATTTGTTGTCCGCTGGTTCCAATGGGGCAAGGGCGTCCGTACATCTTGTTGCATCCGTTCTGCGGGGGATACAGGGAACCCTGCTTGTTCATTTCGCTTGTGTATAATATGGTTTGGTATTTAGCTCATAAATCTGTGTTAACCAATAATACGAATTTCAGAAATTACGGTAAGATTCACCAATGATATACATATTAAAGCACGTCCATGTATTTGAGACGATGATATTCATCGAACCTTCATGGTCAAGTGGTAAGCGCCTTCCTAATGTTCATTCTGTCCATCCTCCAGCTGAAGACGGTGTAACTGTTTGGATTCAAAGATTTACGGCTGAGTGTATTTGAGTATGAAAAACAATAAAGAGGACGATAATGGTGAGGAGCCAATGCCAACCTCTAGTTCAGATTAACGGAAACAAAATTGAGTAGCAAGATGAGTTAGCGTGAATTTCCTAACTGGTGACTGTCGATAATAAGACCAGCAGAGAAACAGAGAGACCCATTATGGCAGGAAATGATACTTGCATCTGGTTTTGCATAACGTATTTTGTTTACAAAACAGTAATTAGACTTGACGTGCCCTTGACGTTGTATCCAACAAGACACAGAGGCCTTAATCTGATTGGTAAGTTAAGTAAGAGCATTATGATCTCCTACGAAATGCTCAAAGGCGCCATAAACCATTTTGTTTCGACAAGCATACTTATAAGTGGGGTATGATCCAAATCAACCTTTTTTAGCTCCTCTGTTCTTTTCTCAACAATGATGCCCAGAAGTTGGGAAAATAAAACACTGATTCCATCATAAATTAAGCTTGTATGTTTGATTTATACCGACAAAAACAAACCGAAAAACAGAAAGCCCCATTTCCATCATCGTCCTGTTTGACAACACGATTGCATTCCGTTCAGTGAACCAGAAATTGCATACATATGCAACCGACGATTGTTGTTCATTTGTGTGTTTGTCTTCCGAGTCATTTCTGTAAATCGTAATCTCAATCAACATCAGTAAAACCACACAAACAGAAAGAATTTGCACTTCCCAATCGCTCGAAGAAGATGTGTGAGCCAGGAATACTTAGGTAGGTGTGAGTGTGCAACCTGGCCATCACTCCTTCCGACAGCCGATGTCAAACTGGTGCTGAGATGGTAATATCCCAGTTTCGAAAATAGAAGTTTTTCTTGCTGTAGGACAACAGTGTCTTATCGATACCTCCGCAACCAGGCTTGTGTTACTTGCTCGTGACAATATAAGGGCCCTTCCGTTCGGAGGCAGGCACCCCAAGGGGAAAAGTCATCTTCAAAGTTCAATTATTGATTCCGGAGAACAACGATGTGTCCCCGCATGCTCCTATGTTCACTTTGGGTGACCCAACAATTTCATTGGGGTTGAGGAAAATGAGATTGTTTGAATATTTTGTGGCTGCACTAGGGTTGAGTTGGGTTGATGTTGCTTTGCTGGGGATGCCAAGTTAGTTCAGGTTGGTTGGTCTACCCCAGCTTGATGCCCTGTCGTGTGTTACGACGGCACTGTAAACCGATTTTCTTCCTCCCGAGTCTGAGACTGCCTTGGGAAAGCAGCACATGAACCTGAGGAGTTTGTTTCGCCTCCCAAGATATCAGGCTCGAGTGTTCGATAGGCACAAGAGAGTGCAATGTTACATAAAGTAAAATTAAATTAAAACCATGATTGATGATTTATTTATGATTTATGTTTGGCAAGATACACACCGGAGGCGTCTTCGGTCTCCATCCACCACACCAGCAAGAGCAAGCCATACTGCTCGTGTCGGCTTGGGGGCGGTACAAGGTTGTAAAATAGGGAATAGAAATTGGAGCAATCGAAGCTATTAAATAAATGGGTTCACTCGAATGGTTGCAAATTAAAGTTACACTGGCAATTTAATCTTTGCGGTAAATTTTAGTGCTTTGCTATCGATAATGAATAGGGGATTGTGTTTGTGAGGGAATAGGAGGGCGTTTTCGAGCAGCATGAAGCTGTATTTTATTGGATATATTGGGCATCTTCAAACACTTTTCAATGTGTTTTTTCTCCCTTCCCACAATAATAATTACTGATTGTGCTCAAAAGGAATTATATCTCAGGCTCTTTACCAGGTGTAATGATCCACCCGCTTTGAGTTCTTGAGTTAAATTCTCAAACTTGTTGTGGCTTTGTGCTAAGTGCACTTTAAAAGAGATTCCAGCCTTTCACAGGACAGCTGAAATTGAACGCAGTCTGATTTAGCCATTCACAGTATCCAAGACTATCATTTTCTTTGATAGCTCCAACTGCTTGTCTAACCACAGGTATTGTTTATTAATTTATTTCTTTTATTTTACACCATCTTCGTCTATGTCGTACAAACTGATTACTTAGAATATCTTCTTTTAAACCTGTAGTTCTAGCATCACATGTTTAGACATAGTCAAATCAAATTCGTTGCATACACCATTGAAGGATCGCAAACACAAGTTAAAACAATTATTGAATCCGAAGTAAGTTCTGTGAAACGGAATTGCCAGTAATGGGAAGTTTCGGAATGGACGAGGAGAAGTGTTCGACGGAATCAATTCTACAAGTTCGGGACAATCCACATGGCCCATTATAAGCTCGAAGATAAACAGCCGTTGCAGTTTAATACGCCTGGCTGAGAGGGTTTGCAAATCAATCAACTCGCATCGGTTGGAATGATAAGGAAGGTTGACTGGATCATTCCCTGGAAGCCGACACAAGACAAACCTCATGAAACTTTTCTGAATCCAATCAAGAGCAAGAGTAAGATGGAGACCAAACGGGTGAAGCGTATTCTAAGATGCTGCGAACTAGTGAGCAAAAGAGCGTCTTAAGGCAATAAACGTCAGTGAAACCTGAAGCATATACGAATAAAACCAAGCACAGTGTATGCTTGAGGTGTGAATGTAGTTCGCCTCCCCGCGGTGCATATTGGAAACGTTAAGCTCCCCTTAACATCTAAACGAACTACGGAGGGAGCGCTATACGGCGCATTGGGGTGGATGCCCGTAAAACCTCAATTATAGCAACTGGCTGCTAAAAGAATAATTAGTGGTACCGTTGTATTTGCCCTGGCCCCTTAGTACTCCCTCAGTACTGCCGGGTGTCTCTCTCAGTACTGTCGGGTGACACCGAGCAGGAAATGGCGAAGTTCCCGCGGCACAGGTTGTCTCCGTCCCACTAAAGCCTTGGCAGGCCTGCAGTACGTTCCATTCTCCACCGCCCGACCTCACCAGTCAGGCGGGATTAGGCTCAAATGACCTTATACCTGTCTTACGATGATCAGGCTCTGTACACGGTTCCCCATGAAGGGCCATGACAACCGTCACATGGACTTTCTGTTCGCCTTCAAGCTTGCATAGATAACCATGGGATCACAATAGCAACTACTCCACGTGGGCTTGGATAGCAGCTAGAGGGGGACCCAACAAAATGGAGGAACCCAATAAACCCTATGAGAATGCGAATCCGTTCGCTAAAGGCAGCCATCGAGGTCGCCACCGCGTAAAACGGAGGGATCTGACGTGTCCAACACGTGCGGAAGTGCTACGGCATCGGAAGTAGGTGTCACCAAGCTAGGCGTGGCCATGAATGGGCCAGGACTCATCCGGGCCATAGATAGGATGCGGGAAACCATTCCTAAAGTGTTGGAGGTGTCTGAGCAATTGGACGCAATTATTGACTGAAAGGTGCATGCAAGGAGAGGAAAGAGGTGGAGGCCAAGCTCCTAGCTGAGCAAAATGCCAAACAGTTGGCATGACTAGCAGCCACCGAAAGGAGATAGCCTCAAAGCGAACCGAGACGGAAGAATCCGTCTCGGTCGGACAGTCCACCCTAGAGTCCATCTACCATGAGGGCGGGGACCTCCAAGCGGGCTATGCAGTCCCGGGCGAAACGGCACCTGGCGCTTCTAAGAAACGGATAGTGTCGGAAGCCCCAGTAGGAACGAACCTACGCGAACGTGGCCGGGGTCAGAGGATCCATCCTCATGACCAGCCCTGGCTGACCGCAAAGAGAGAGGCCCCGGCGCTAAGCCCAGCGTTAAAGACGTGACATCCGGCTCGCGTGTTGTTTCAAGCGCCGAAGGGGGTCCGGGCGGCAGGGCCCCTACGACAACAACCATAATTAGTACAGAAGCAGACGCTAGTGCTAAGTGGGGGTCGAGTGATGATCCCAGGCGTGGCAGGAAAAGCTACTGGAATAAGGTTCGGTAAAAGGGAAATAGGACCGTCAAAACCAAGGCGTCGAAGTACTCCGAAGTCTTGAAAGCGATGCGTGGGACGCTCAACTGGCGGGCCTAGGCACTGATGTGCGGAGTATACGCCGTACCCGCACTGGTGAGATGGTTCTAGAGCTTAAGAAAACGACAGAGCTAAAGAGTCCGGCGTATAGAGACCTGGCAAGACAGGCCTTAGGTGAGGGTGTGAAGGTACGCACCCTCGTCTCGCAGGTGTACGATCCAGTGTAAAAACCTTGATGCGATCACCGAGGTAGACGAGACCTTCACTGCACTGAAGGAACAATTCAAGGTCGAGGATGCCAACGCAGACATACGGCTGCGAAAGTGTCCACTAGGGACCCAGGTGGCAAAGATGACAGCTGGCAGCTGACGCGAACGTTACGTTGAAAGTGACGAAGGTAAAGATGGGATGGTCTATACGCCCACTTTACCTACACCAGCCGCCGAAGGCATGTTTCAGATGCATAGAGAGCGGGCACATGTCCTGGGAGTGCAAAGGCCCAGATAGAAATAACATGTTCAGAAGGTGTGGCACTGTAAAGGAAGGCGGGGGACTACAAAAGTCCCCCAAAACGGTTGATGTGCGCCGGAAAACAGGATGATAAGCACGTCATGGAGGGGGGGCAAGTGCCCGACCACTAAGGGTATTCCAACGAGTCAATCGTAATGCAGGTAACCCAACTTAACCTGAACCATTGTGAGGCCGCCCAGCAACTGCTGTGTCATACAGTTCATGAGTCAGCATCGGATATAACTATAATTTTCGACCCATACCGCATCCCAGCCGGAAGCCGTTTCTGGTTTGCGAACAGGTCCAATATGGCGGCATTATGGACGACGGGCAAGTACCCGGTTCAGGCGGTTGGGTCTACAACAAACGAAGGCTTCGCGGTTGTACAAATGAATGAAGTGTTCTTCTGCAGCTGCTACGCAACGCCAAGATGGTCGATCGAACAGTTTTCCAATATGCTCGATCGGATGACAAGCCAGCTAACTGGCCTGAACCCGTTGATAATAGCGGGGTACTTCAACGTTTGGGCACTCGAGTCGGGAAGGCGCCTTACCAACCTCATCGGCCAGATTCTTCTCGAGGCCTTGGCTAGGCTCAATCAGGACCTAGCCAACGTGGGTACCAAAAGTACCTACCATAGGATCGGAGCGGAATCAATCATCGATACAACATTCAGCAGTCCTGGGCTGCTTAGCATTTGGAGGGTGGAAGATGGCTACACCCATAGCGACCACTTGGTGGTTCGATATTGTATCGTTCGCAATACAAGGCAGCGTGTGGAAGGAGGAGCATCTACTCCATTTGCCCGCAGATGGACGACGTCCTACTTTGATGTAGAGACTTTTAAAGATGCGCTTGAGAGGGAACTAAATTTACGCGAAACCCAGGAACTTTGCGGCGAACGACTCGTTATGACACTTACACAAGCGTGCGATGCGAACATGCCGAGGAAAGTCAAACAGAGGAATGGAAGATCGCCAGTGTATTGGTGGACGGAGTCGATTGCCGACCTCCGAAGAACATGTCTCCACGCAAGACGGAGGGTGCAAAGAGCATGGTCAGACGCCGAGAGAATCGAGCGTAGAGGGGCGCTAGTTGCCGCGAAAGCCGCACTCAAGAGGGAGATAAAGGCCAGCAAGCGAGCCTGCTTCGAGGGTCTGTGTCAGAAGGCCAATGCGAACCCGTGGGGTGACGCCTACCGGGTAGTATTGGCCAAAACCAGAGGATCGGCGGCTCCAACCGAGCGTTCATCAGAGCTGCTGCAGGTGATCGTCGGGGGACTCTTTCCGAGCCACGACCCAAGTCCACGGCCCCCCGCCGCCGTAAATTTGTCCCATGACCAGCGTTCCAGTATCCCAAACCTTAAAGCTGTCATAGCGATGGAAGGGTGGACGGCTCCGCTGAACACCCGTGACCACGTGGGCGTTGATAACGACACAACGGGGGCCGGCGACGACGCAAAGGTGACGAATGAGGACCTCATTGCGATAGCAAAGTCGCTAAAGGTGAACAAAGCGCCGGGACCGGATGGTATTCCGAACCTGGCCATCAAGACGGCTATCTTGCTGGATCCCGAAATGTTCAGGGTGGTGATGCAAAAGTGTTTGGACGAGAGCGTCTTCCCGGACGCCTGGAAAATTCAGAACCTTGTGTTGCATATATCCAGGTATATGTTTGTTGGATACACCGGGTAAGGTGCTCGAGAAGATAATCCTCAACAGACTGACAAAATAAACGGAGAGTATAGGTGGTCTGTCTAACAACCAGTTTGGATTCCGTAAAGAAGAGTCGACGGTGGATGCCATTGTGTCCGTCACTCTTTACGTGAGAAATGCGTTCAATAGCGCCAGTTGGGTGGCTATCGCCGACTCTTTCAACGCCTTCAGGTTCATGGTTACCTGTACAAGATTCTAGGAAGTTACTTCGAGAATCGCGTACTGGTGTACAATACTGAGGTATGCCAGAAACGTGATCAGATCTCCGCAGGCGTCCCACAAGGTTCGATCCTGAGTCCAGTGCTATGGAACACGATGTACGGTGAGGTACTATGGCTTGAGTTCCCGAACGGGGTGAAGATAGTCAAGTTCGCGGACGACATCGCCCTAGAGATATGTAGTGAATCAATTGAAGAGGTGGAGCTAACGGCCTCGCACTCCATTGGCATTGTGGAGGGATGGATAAGTTCCAGGAAAAGACTGAGGTCACGGTTGTTAACAACCGAAAATCGGAGCAACGTGTGATGATCAGTGCAGGTAACTGCACAATTGAATCGAAAAGGTCTTTCAGGTATCTTGGGGTCATACTCGAGGATAAGCTGTCCTTTATCAGCCCTGTCGATTACGCCTACACGAAAGCCTCTATGACCATATCGGCATTATCCCGCATGATGTCGAATAGCTCGGCGGTGCAAGGGAGTAAGCGTAAACTCCTGGCCAGTGTGGATCACCACCTTGAGTACCAAGAGCCACATGAGTGAGCTAGAGAGTATGCACAGGCTTATGTGCCTCAGAGTGGCTAGTGTATACCGAACGGTATCACGCGACGCGGTCTGCGTCCTAGCGTGGATGATGCCAATAGGCATTGTCATAAAAGAGAATGTAGAGTACTTCGAACAACGTGGACCAAGAGGTATTCGAAAGACCACTAAAGCCGCATCTCTGGTTAAGTGGCATAGGGAATGGAACAACACCACCGAAGGTCGGTGGATCAACCGACTAATCCCGGAATTATCCGGGTGGGTTGGTAGGTGACACGGTAAAATGAACTACCACTTAACGCAGATTTTGTCAGGCCACGGCTGTTTTAGATAATATCTGCACAAATATAGGCATGCACAGTCCTCATTCGAGTGTGCGGGAATTGATAGAACTGCAGAAAATGTGTTTTTTGCATATCCTTGCTTCGATGACGCGAGATTCGGCATGATAGCCGTTAGCGGTCCCGACACGACTCCGGATAATTTGGTCCAGAGGATGTGCCAATACCGGGACATCTGGGAAGTGGTATGTACAGCAGCCTCCCAGATTGTCCTCGCTCTCCAACAAAAATGGCGAAACGCTAAAGGGCAAGTCGCAGGGACCACCTAACTACTAAAGCCCTAAGTAGTTAAACATAGTGGGTGCAATAGCCCCCTCCCCGAAGTAATACCGAAATGTGGTTCCGGCGACGGTCGAGGGCTTAAGGCACGGGTGGGTTTGTAGTGGGTCAAGGAGTTGACACCCCCATCCCCGCATCCTGAGTTCTTCAGGAGTCTGGCTGCGGATTTTTCATCCCGTCCAAAAAAATAAGATAAGTACGAGTAGAGCCATTCAGTAATCCATGTTGGAAATCCTAGGTGGCAAATTTTCCCAACGATGAGATTATGCGGAACTACATCGAATGCTTTCGCAAAGTCGATATAAACCGAATCCACTTGTCGCTTTGACTCCAGTTCATGTGATATTGTGGAAACGTAGCACATTAGGTTCAATGTTCGATAATTTTCGAGACAGGTGTAATTTCCGAACTTCTGGATCAATACTATCGACGCCGTTTTCCGTGCAATTGGGAATGGAACTTTTCATGATTGAAAGAAGTAAAAAATCTTCCAAAGTAAATCATTGCTTCAAATCTAAAAAAAAAACTTAAATGTTAACGTCTACACTTAACTTTTAACATAGGTCGAGATATTAAATTAAAGTGAACAGCTTATATTTTAAAGAAAAAGCAGAAAATTCGATGAAAGTAATTAGTTTCATGTTAAAAGAGTTGTCTAGAAATACTAAATACAATCTACATTTACCTAATCATGTTTGTTGGACTAGTCTTTGGTTCTACAGAAATTGCTGTCCACTCCTAGGGTTACATGGTGATAAGAAGGATATTTACATTTCAAACATACACAATAGGGGGTTTCAATTTAAAAAAAAAAACCTGTTTTTTCCATCTGTATCGATGATGGGTGTTCTTCCTAGCACAAAAATATTTTTTATGAATGTCAACTATTTTTTCTCGATTTTTAAACAAGAAAAATCTAATCTAATTATTTTCACAAACCAACAAAGTGAAGCACACACTAGTTCAGTAACGGCGGCTCCCATTATGACATAAATGTCAACTCATGTATGCTAGAAATTAATGGTTGGTTCGTTGGTTTAGGTAGTCTGTTTTTGTAGCGAGTTTCATGGTGAAATAGGATGGTGTTGTCTTGCATTCAACTTTTTTTCATAATATTTTGATATTGTTTTTTTTTTCAATAGTTACGCTTGTCAGAGTTAAAAAGTTACGTAAGTACTTAAATTTCTACTAAACTCTAAATTCAATTTATTAATTTTACAAATTTGTGACTTGGTTCACTCTTCTTCAGCACAATTGATTCTTCTGTGATCGTACACGCTATTTTTAAACAACCAAAATTTGGGTACGATGGACTCAAATTCGTCGGAAGTATGGCTTCCCATACTAATTATCCAACTTTGATTAATTGTCAACGTGTTACTCCTAACCATCTTTACTCGCTTTTGGGTAGCCATACTTCCGACGAATTTGAGTCCATCGTACTCAAATTTGGGTTGTTTAGATATAGCGTGTAGGGAGATACTATAAGAGATCGGTTTACACGCGAGTTACCCTTTTATATTCATTTAGTTTCATGGCTCGGGCGAGTACTAGAAATCCACCAGTCACCATAGCATCGGTACCCAAGCTCAATAATTGACACCCCATGATGTAAAGCGACGAACGTTTCAAATACTCTGTCAAAATAACACAGTGAAATCAAACCAAAGGCGCGAATGCTGTATGACAAGGAGCTGGCCTAAGCTGCAATTGACCAAGGGGTTCTATCAACAGTGATTTATCCACATTTGCTGAAATCGTCTCAGTTGAGCAGTATTGGATTTTTCTACATCATACAACAGACCGCGTTTACATTACGAGTTTCACCCGAATTTTATATAAGCATTTTAAAATGTTCGTCCTATGCTTTAACATGGAGCGGCCAGATTGATCCACCACCGGTGTCATCTTATTCAACCTGATTTTCCGAGTACCTTGGGCTCCGTTGTGATGACATCGCGTCGGGACGAAAACACATTGACTCGACGAACAAGGGATCTTCCGGATGAGTGATGCTCGTTCTCAACAAACAGGCGGCGCTAGTATATTCGCTCGCGGACAATAATTAAATTTAATCTGCCATGAAGCATGCTGGCAGAGTTAAAGTTTGGAAATAAGAAAAATCTGCTGATGATAGTTATTTAGCAAAAATTTCATGAAATATTTAAATCAATCTTTTACTTCCCTAAATTCGGCCTAATGGCTTTTGGCCTAGGCTTTCAACCTAATGTCCCTACACTCACCATATACCGATATTTGTTCATAAATCCAGCTCCGTTAGTGTTACTTGTACCTCGCCTGTACTAAGATGTGCAATGACATTCCACTCAACACCTGCCACAGCGCCTGGGAAGGCAACTACAGAGAACAGGAAACGAAAAATTAAACCCAAGCATCACCGTCCGATCGAGCCTACGGATGGGAAGAATCATGCCAGAAGGAAAATCATGTGACGGGTGGAAAATCAATAGTAAACAACAGTCGCTCCCTCTCGTGAAGCCTCGAAGGAAGATGCTGCTCAAGGTCGGATGAAAATTGAATAAATCTTCTGCTCTGCTGCCGTTCCGTGTCCGTTGAACTATCGTAAACAAGAAGAAGATGTGGTGACACTTTACAAGCATAAATCCACATCAAAGGGTGTCTCCTTAGGTCAACACTTCCGGCAATAAATCCTCCGACCCACCGTGAAAGGATGTACTCTTCATGAAGATTAACTCTCGTTCGTATAAATTTCCTTCATCGCTCGTCTACTCGCTGCTAAAAATATCGCTTACATACATATATCCCCATGTAATCCAATCAACCGAGAAAATACGCATATTATCCCATCCAGGCCTAGGTCCAGACAACCCTTGGACTCCTCTTCACCGAACGAATCCATACATTCAAGTTGAGTTATATACATATATTCATACGCTTAACGGTTTCCACCCACCATAAAGTTGTGTCCCCTAATCCGATTCCTCATACCAAACCCGGTGTAAAGCCGCCACCCTGTAATAATCACCTCAATCGCCGTGTGTGACACTCTCCCTCCATCCCCCTCCTACGATCTCAAACACCACGTGGTGGGTGATACTGCCCCGCCTCCTTGCTTGACACTAGACGGCAGGGACGCAGTCGCCACCATCAGCACCATCAGCACCATCATCATCATCATCAGCAGCAGCAGCATCATCATTTCCCACTGCCATTCTTACAACCCTCTTCCAACGGGATCTTCGTTTCACCATCATTTAATTTCCTACACGTGCCTCTCCGTCGGTATATGTAGCTACACCTACCCAGACTGCAATGGCAACGCCACCCACGATATTCAGAGCAGCTATGCACTCGCAACCACCTGGGAGGCAAGAGACGAAAAATAAACATTTCCAGCCCACTTTGCGGAAACGAGATGGAGCAACCCGACCGACCGACGGTGCCGAAAAACCGAACGCCCCAAAACGCCCCACGCGCCACCGTCTGTGCCGGGAAATGGTTGATGTTGTTGGTGCACCCGAATGCACTTACTTTCCGACTGAGCTCTCTCTCCACCGTGCAATGACTGGTGCCAAGTCATCAAAGGGGAGGGGTGACATCAAGCCGTGCATTCTCGTATTCTCCTAGGTCGATGCACAACTACAACCGAGCAAAGGATTGCCTGTAATTGCCACTCTCTCGTCGGGTGGCTGTGAGTGACGGTGAGTTGGTCTCGTTGGTGTGTACGTGTGTATGTGTTCAAGTGGACTCCCAGTACAGCTCGGTTCTGGTGGATCGTAACTCACTCTCCAAGTATATAGGCAAGTCTGGCTGTTACGACGACGACGAGGATGACGACAAGCGGAAGCGCATCGTTGGGAAAACTAGAGAAGTGGGTCAGACATGACCTTGACAATGGCTTTTGGCGTGTGGTGTGTACTTTATTATCGCTTCTTGCCACGCTCTCACCAGCCAGCCGAGTAAGTACATAGAGATATACAACAGCGGCAGCAGCACAAGCAGAGGGAGCACCGAGCACAGATATAGGCAGAGCTACTGCAGCGGGCGGAAAAGCACGTGGCGTTCAGCGGGAATGGCGAGTCGGTGGGGGGGAGCGGGACTGAGCCAAAGGATGCGAATCAACGGCCGTTTTTCCTGCATGTTGAGCACACTCCTTTGTCAAAGCGTTATGTAATGAAGTTGCACGCTACTTGCCTTCGTTTGACAGCAGTCGAAGCATCCGGGAGAATGTGGTAAGCTCGTCTGTTCATGCGTGTTCGGAGAGGTTTTTGAAAAACGAAAAAATAAGTACTCATCGCTTGCAATCAATCATATGGACAAGGAGCGCCTTTTGAGTGTTCGTTCATGATTCCGGAATACTTATCCTGCCGTCTAACTACGGTTGGTTTGAGCAGTACGGTGCTCGTAGTAGGCACGACTTCCACTGGATTCACAGTAACCAGTGAGCCAAGATAGCCAAACTCATCGGCTACTTCGAACTTATCATCCTCGTAGTTGGTCCCTCATGCCAGCAATCTTTACAGCTTCACGCTCTAGTCTGCTCAAATGTGCTACAAACAATGTCCATGCAATTAGCGGAATCTGTTGAGAATGTCGAACTCCACTCGTCTCAAAACATCTTCAAATGAAATGTTCAGCGGTAGGCAAAGGAGGCCACCTAGGCGAAGCCCTCTGCAGGTTTCAAATGAAAGTGATAAGAACTGATATCCTATCACAGCGCTGAGTTCCATTGATCTTAGCCGAGATCCATCTAGTCAGCTTTCCGGGAAAGTCGTCTTCGTCCATGATCTTTCATAGCTCTTTTCGTTGAATTGTTTATATGCGACTTTGAAATAGATGAATGGAGGTTACGTTGAGACTCGCAGCACTTTTGGAGGAGCTACCGCAAATTGAAGATCGTCCTTTGATGGATCCGGCCTGATTATTTCCCATCAGTCTATTTGCTGGTGGCGACAGTCGCTGGAAGATTATTTGGGATAGACGACACTAAGGGCAGTGATCGCATGATAGTTTGTCGTCCTTCTTGTAGGTGGGGTAGACAAACACATCCTTCCACTTCTGACTGTAAATGCATCTTGATTAGTTCAGCTGCCATCCCTTCCAGCGATTTGAAGAAACTGAATAACAACAGCTGCTTGACGGCATCCGTAACTTCACCTATGGTGGGGACACATTTCCGTAGCTTGCTGCATTGCCAACGTCACTTTCTTCGCTGCTTTGGTCCTCTTCTTGTGTTTCATTCAGATGTTCAGTGGTAGTTCCACTTTTAAGTTATCTCACAATCGTGCTTCAGAATACTTCGATTTTTATCCCGATACATTTCAACTCGTGGCACGAAGCGCCTGCGTGATATGCTAAGCTCCTGCATGACTATGCAGCTTATCTAGTTTCTCACACTCCTCCTCCTCCTCTTCCTGAGAGCGCTTATTCTCTCTGAAAAATAGGGTTTACTGCCTCCGCCCCTGTAGTACCGTTTCATAATCTGAAGGGTAGTTTGATGCAGCATAAGTATCCGCGGTGCGTGCTTCTCTTCAAACACCTGCTGACATGCCTCGTCAAATCACGTATTCGGTAGGCTGCGATCCACGTAGCCTAAGACGTATTCCGCTACGATGCTGATAGCTGTTTTCACGGTGTTCCAACAGTCCTTTCGAGCAGCTTCGTTGTGGTAACCTGCGGTGCCTTAGGCCTGCTTCAGCTGCATGAGATTGTACAGTGGTGGGCGTCAGTACCGAAAGCTATTTACTGCTAGGTCACTAGGCAGCGCTCCGAATCGATGTTGACGTCTTGATAGATTCTGACCTCGGTGATGTCTGAGAAGTGCCGACCATCTACCAAAACATGTTGGCTTAAGATATTCAGTTTGGTTTGCTAAGTATACCGATTTGTAAGGCAGTGCTGGAAGAAGGTACTACGTCCGGCCTAGTTTTTGAAGACATTGAAATCGATAAATCATAGAGCTGGTGTGCGCTGAAAAGAAATAATCACCGGTTTATACTCGTCCTTTGGGCGGACTTGAGCGTTGAAATCCCCAATGATGATCTTAATGTAATGACTTGAGCAGCCTATTTAGATCAACCTAGATCATCCTGCATTTGAAGAAGTTCAGAAAGAAAAAACTCAATGCCTTATTAATAGTGTACAGCGTAGTTTTGGAATATTGTAAAGGTGCATACGTATTATTAAATTTTCGTTGACAAACGTTAAATATTTTTGTATCTTCCTGGGAGGTTCTAGGTCATCCAAAATGTACTTGAGTTTAGATCTACAGTAGTAAATATAGCTCTTTGGGATATGCAAAATAACGCTACGTATTCAGCCAAATTCAGTTAATATTTTCGAACGTTAAAAAAACATTATGACATAAACGGGGATGATCTTGGTCATCCAAATTGTCAGTGAGTTTAAAAAATCAGATCTGCACTTGTAACAGTAAATGTTTGGATTGTGCAAAGGGACAATAAGTATTTAACAATATTGATTGAATAGTGTAGAAGGCCAACCTACATAATGCGAAAATAATGGGATATTCTAGGTACTCCAATCTGTCCTTAAGTACAAAACATAAGATCTACAGTTGTAACAGTAGCTTTTCGAGCTTTTTATAGTGACCATATTTATTCAAACTTATTCAATGAATCTTTTGGAAGGTCAACAGTCATTATTTTATAACTTTGAGATCCTCTCAGTAATTCAAACCATCCTGGAGTTCAGAACTTGGAATCTACGGTAGTAACAGTAGTTTTTTGGGCTATACAAAGTTACGTCACGTATTCAAGTATATTCATTAAATATTTTCAGACGTGAAAATACACAAGAAGACAATCTTGGACTGGTCTAGGTCATCCAAACTGTCTTGGTGTTCAGAACTTTAGATTTACAGTTTCAACAGTACATTTTAGTCAAAACAAAGTTTTAAAAAATATTCAAACATACTCAATTAACACTCATTGAGAGCAGAACATAGAACCTACAGTTGTAACAAAAGCTTTCTGGGCTATGCAAAGCTATAATGTGTATTGAAACATATTCATTGAATATTTTGGAAGAACAACAGACATTATGAAATAATCTTCTAATGTTCTAGGTTATCGAAACTTTCCTGGAATTCAAAACTTAAAATCTACAACTGTTGATTTTAGGTTTTGAATTTAGCTTAATATCTACAGCCTTTTGGGCTTATCAAAGTAAAATTTGACCAAATTAAGTGAATCTTTTGGAAGATCAACCGATGTATTGAGATATTTTGGAATGTTCTAGGTCATCAAAACTGCCCTTGAAATCAGAATTTAGGATCTGTAGTCGTAAAGTTAGCTTTATAATCTATGTATGACAGATGTCGATGTGCATTCAAACTCAATCAGTGAAGCTTCTGTAAGCTCACAATGGCTGGTGTTAAGGTTCATAAAAACTGACCTTGAGTTCTGAACTTAAGATATACGGTAGTAATTGTAGCCTTTTGGGCTATAAAAGGCTCCGATAAATGTTCAAACATATTCAATGAATATTCTGAATCATCCACAGACATGATAGGCTAACCTTGTTAATTTCAGGTCATTCAAACTGTCCTTCAAAACTTATGGTCTACACTAGATTTATGAGCTAGATTTAATAGATACAACAATAGATTTATGGGCTATACAAAGTTAAGTTAGTTTGTTTGGTATAGAATCTCCCAAGATTATCTTATAATGTCAGTTCTTCCAGGACATTCATTGAATATGATTGAATCTATATCATAACATTGTATAGCGGATAAAGCTACTGTTAAAACTGTAGATCTTAAGTTCTGAACTCTTGAGCAGTTTGGACGACCCAGCACATCTCAAAAAATATTTTTTACTTTTTCAATCATTTCTATGTAATTGAGCACCAAATCAATTAGAATTCACCAAATTGCTTGTATAAATTAGGCCTGAAAAGGATACTTTAAAGAACATAGCGTTGTACCATCTAAATGGCTTACATTTAGTATCGTAGTCCCACGTTATCATTTCGAACAACCCAATGGGACTGTACAATCCGATTCTACTCTTCTATATCTCTTTTTTCAATTCTTTTTTTTATTAGTCTTATTCGGCATCTATTCTTCTTTTCCACTTCTTCAGTATCTATTCTTCTGTTCATTTTCCTGCTTCGTTCTTCTGCTGGTTTTCCATATTTTCTTTTGCTCCTCCTTCTCGGTATCTTCTTTCAGCTTCTTTTTCTTCTTCATTTCATCTTCTTCGAATTTTCATTTCTCTTTTCGCTTTTCTTTTTTGTTTTTTTTTCACTTCATCTATTTTCTATCGTTTGAACTTTCCACTATTTTTCTTTCACTTTATGCCTTGTTTGTTCTCGTCTCTTAATCTATTATTTTGTTTCTGCTTCTTTTTTCTGCTTTTTTTCTTCTTCTGCACTTTTTCTTACACTTTTTCGTTTCAAATTTGGTTTCCTCCTTTTCACTGTTACCCAGTTTACTTATACCACTTTGTTAATTGTTGTTTACTTCTTCAGCTTCAATTTTCCATTGCGCCAATGTTAACCACATTTCCTGTTTTTCGCATCGCTTTTTTTACTTCCTCTGATTTTTTGCTATATTTTTCTTTGATGAATTCTACTGTTCGTATTTTCTTCTTTAAATGCATTTCTGGATTGAACAAAAACAAAAGATCTCCACCCTATTTCCTGGATTTTTAGATTATCCTGCAACCTGAAGGAAAATTCAACAGTTTGTTGCCAATCACAGTAAACCCCTATTGTTTACAGTCAAATATTGACTGCCAAATCAACTAAAGACTGGACTCGGAATAATTGAGACACACAAAAATGATCACCAAAAATTCATTTTAAATCGGATAAAGGGCGAACACGAAATTATTGCGACACATTCAACAGGACATAACTTTTTTACCATTGGGTAAAACTCAACCAAATTTTGCACACTTTCTTATTGATGTATATTGTTTACATGCTGTCAAACTCGAAGTCGTGTTTTTCGATTCAACGAAAATGGAGGTGAACCAACGCAAGTCGAGAGAACAAATTCTTTCCAAACACCTGGAATTTCCTGACCTGTCGCACCGGCAGTTGGGAAAAATGTTGAACAATTACCATTCAACCGTCTCCAGAGTGTTGAAGCGGTTCCAAGAGCGGTTGACGTTGGACCATGGCAAAGGAGCTGGAAGAAAACCGGGACCGGAGAACAAAAAGACGGAGGGAAAGGTGAAGCGGATGATTAAAGCAAATCCCAACGTCTCAAGCCGTGATTTGGCTAAAAAGATCGGCATGTCGCAGAGCAACGTACATACATACAAGGTACAGCACTTCCCAAACCGCGATGAGCGGCAACAATCGACGGCTAAAACTCGGGCACGGAAGCTCTACGAGAAGATGCTGACAAAATATGGCTGCTGTGTGATGGACGACGAAACGTATATAAAAGCCGATTTTAAGCAAATTCCGGGGTAGGAGTTTTTCACCGGCAAGAGCAAGTTCTATTTGGACGACAAATTTAAGAAGAAGAAAATGTCGAAGTTCACCTCCAAATATCTCGTTTGGCAGGCCATCTGCTCTTGCGGACTGAGGAGTGAGCCTTTCGTGACAAAGGGCACAGTAAATGGCGAGATCTACAAACCTGAGTGCCTCGAGAAGCGCCTTTGGCCGTTCTTGCAGCAGCACGACAAAGCTCCGCTATTTTGGCCAGATTTGGAATCATGCCACTATTATAAAAGTGTCCTGGAGTGGTATGAGGCCAATTCTGTCCATTTTGTTCCAAAAGACATGAATCCGCCAAACTGTCCGGAGCTGCGCCCGGTGGAGCAGTACTGGGCAATGATGAAGCGGGAACTTCGGAAGAGCAAGAAGACAGTCAAAGACGAGAAGTACATGTTAAGAAAATGGAAAAAAAAAACTGAGAAACTGGTACCGGATGACACTGTAAAGACAAGCGAAAATGCGTTCACTTTTACACTCAAGGCTCCATTGATTAACTTTTCTTTTGATTTTTGAAGTAAATATATGTATAAAACTACCCTAAAATTTTGGTTTGATTCTTAACATTATAAGAAAATTGGCATGACATTTTCGGTGTCGCAATAATTTCGTGTTCGCCCTTTACTTCTCAAATTTTCAGGGATTCAATAACTATATATTAGCTATGTTTATTTATTGAATTTCTTCCTCCAAGCTGAAAGCTCGTACATTTCTCTTAACACTGCTCATGAAATCTTGAGTGAGGCTTTGTCCATCTTCCTTACACAATTTCTCCCAGGTTTTCGTTTGAATGTTTTTCCGCTTTTCTTCAACTTCTTCTTCATTATCGCCCAAAACTTTTTGATCGGACGAAGTTCTGGTGTATTTGGTGGGTTCGCCTCCTTCGGGACCACATTAACGCCCTTCGTTTCGTATTAATCCATTACAGGCTTGGCGTAATGGCACGAAGCGAGATCCGGCCAGAACAGCGTGGGACCACGATGAGAGTGGAGGAAGGGCAGCAAGTGCTTCTGCACGCATTCCTCTCGATAAATCTGCCCGTTTATGGTGCCGGTTGTAACGAACGGCTTGCTGTACCGTCCGCACTCGCAGATCGCCTGCCACATCAGGTGCTTCTTCGCGAATTTTTGCATCTTTCTCTTCTGGAACTTTTCCGGAACCTCCATGCGCAACGAACCGACAAAAAACGCGAGGCCTGGGATTTTTTTGGTATCCGCCTTGATATATATCTCGTTGTCCATGACGAGACAGCCTAGCTTGACCAGCCACTCACTCACTGGCCACCGTGTTTTGCTTGTCAGTCCAGTTTGGCGCCTTCCTGACCTTAAAAACACGTAGCCCAGCCCGCTTCATGGTCTGCTGGACGAACCACTTCGACGAATTGACCTTTTTGGCCACGTCTCGGGTGGAAAGGTTCGGGTTATTCTTAAAGTACTGCCTTATCTTCCGTGCCTTCTCTGGGTATTCCGTTTTCGGTTTGCGGCCGTTTCCACCGCGCCGCTCGATGGTCTTTGTCTCCTGGAACATCTTCACAACGCAGGACACGGTAGAATGGTGGATTCCAAGCCTTTGAATGGTGGATTCCAAGCCTCTGTGCGACTGACCAGGATTATCGATCACCGCGCCCAAGATTTGCTGGCATAGCTCTTCTTGTTTCGAATGCATCTTGAAAAATACTTGACAGATCGCAATTTTGCACACATAAACATTACACTCTAAACTAGTATTACCCAAAATTTCATTAATTTTAGTCCAATCTTTATCTTGTGGAAGCGATAGGATTAAAACTCCGTTCGATGGTATGTTCTTACTACCGGCAATACACCGAGGTTTCGAAATTCACTATTAACTTCGGGTCGTTGTGTGACACTTCGTATCGTTGGCAGATCCGGCATCTGTATGGTCATCAGCTTGCTGGACGGAGGAAAGAGCATCTTGAGGAAGCCTGGTTCCGGCCCAGCCAAGCAGAAACTAAATCGCAAAAAGCGACGTGAATGTGGCGAAATCCTTCCGTGCCTTGAGTCGATAGGCCAGGGCAACCGAACAAACCATCAAACCGCAGGTCCATCTCCCAAAATCAGCGGCTGAAGACAATGATCAACGACATTTTCCCGGTGAATCGCGGTATGGTGGTTGTTAGGGACAATGAGATATAAAGTTTACGTCTCTCACCAAACAAATGAGCAGTGAGGTCAAGTATATCCACCAAACCAGGATCCCGAAGAAGGTTGTCCTGCGGTAGCCCATCAGTGGGAAAGGAAAGTCGAAGCCCCTTTTCTTTTTCTTGGGAAATTCTATGAGTGGCGAGATTCAACCACGCAGGAAAGGATGTGGTGTTTCGAACGGTCCTGGCATCGACCCACTTCGCCAAAAAGTCGTTGGAAGAGAACATCATTGTGGACTGTGGTAGCGGTCGAATGAAACAGCTGATAGAAGAACCGAAGAAGGAGCTGAAGAATATTTCAACGTGATCACTCGTGGTCACTCGTCAGGACGCGGAAATTGGCGATTCAGCCTCATTGGCGATCCAGCCAGCTTCTTCATTACCACATATGACTTCATGAGCTCACAAATGCCTTCAACATCTCGCAAAGTTTTATAGACCGTTAACGTAGACGGTCCTCAACTCCTGTATTCAACTGAGGCTGTGAATTTCCACTTGTTATGGCCAGAAGACAGCTAGCCGTATCCCATAAAACCTCCGCTTCATTCCGTACTGCTGCGCTCACAGCCGATTTAATGGGGAAGGCCTTCGCTGAGATCTCGCTGTAGTTCGATGGAAGTCCTATCGTTTCCTGAAAGATGCCGCTCCATTCTTCTTCTCCATCCTTCCTGTCACCCGGTGGAATCGGTTTATCAATAGTTTCTGTTCAACGGATCGTAGTATTGCCTCCTAGGAGTCTGCTGCTTTTACTCTTCTTTTAACTTTCCACATACGTGGCTTGGGTTCATTCCACGTTCGACTGGTGAGACGAGTACACACAGCGATGCTGGAAGTTGTATCCCAAATATCTCCATGAGAGGATCAGATACACGATAAACAATAGGGAGGTTAAGGCTCGGATGGCCACAAAATTGTTGGAATAGATACTGCGTTTGAGGTTGGCCCAGAAATTCTCGATTGCCCGCAGCTAGGGAACGGTCGCAAATTCGCGTTGCTCGGTACCATAGCCTATCCATCTCTTCCAACGATCTTTTGGGATAGACGGCTACATCCCCTCGTGCACATGGTGTTTCCGGATTAAAACGGTCATTACCGACAGGCAATTGGTACTATAAATCTCCACATTCACAACGAGGAAAGGAACAGTGGCTTCGACAGCCCTATTTCACTGATGGTCTGTCTCATTAGAATCTTCTTTGGGAGCTTGATGTTGAAGATATAAATGACCTCGCTCTTCATCTGCTAGTGGGGTACGTGACATATCCGGTCTCCTGTCAATCATTGCAGTCCAGGATCTTCCATCGCCCATCGTCACCATCACGAATCGGGCAAACCTTCTTGAGTATTGCGTCTTTATCCGCTGCTTTTGGATGGTGGCCTGCTGCTCCGTTACAGCCGACTTGAACCTGATTCGTATGACGATGTCAATGGACATGGACTTTTAGACGGTTTGTCACGTAGGACGGACCTTTCGGCCACATGATGTTCAGACACGATTCCTAGTTGGTATTTGAGCTTAAGCTTTCTGATACTTTTGCGTACATGAGTATTCCAATACGAATAATTAGATTATAATGTCTGATAATTGACTATTCGTCTGCAAATCGATAATCTCTTAGATGACGATTCATGCTGTACCTAACGGCAACGATAGTGTTAAAACACCTTGAAACAGTGAGTCATATTCGGTACATCAAGAAATCGCATCAAATGCAGGTTTAGCATTTATAAATACTGCAAGAAAGATTCTTCGTGTCTTTGATATTTTGTTTCTACATGTGTGTTGTGAAATATATAATGTTGAAGAGATTTCAGGTTGGCACGTGGATTCAAGGAATAAATAAGGGCATCAATCAAATAGGGTCGAGACAGCGGAGTTTTGTCTTTCTTCTTTTGTGTCTGATCAAATTACCATTTCACCACTGCAAGAATTTCCTCCATGACAGTTCACTTATTGAATTACATACAAAGAAATCGCTACTTTGATAAAAGAAACTTGTTCTGGTTACCGGTGACACAAAATATGAGCTAAAATTGAGGGTATTCATGCTCGATTGCTCAACGGAACATACCTTGGATCCCCTACTACACGGCGGGTGGTTACGTAAGTAATGATACCCGATACCAACGACGGACCAGCCTGTCAACAGTAACCAAGCAGCCTGCCACATGACACCATCCGAGTTAATGGGTTTCGCTGTAAAAAAAATGCCATTATTTTTGCGCGCTTCATCCACGAATAAAACTTTCTCTCGAAACAAATGGCATCCAGAGTCCTCGACCTTGTAAAAAGGCAGCTTGAGCGTGAAAATCTGCGTTCCAGGTTTCTGCCCGGCTGCAAAAGCATCACTGCACAGCTCCCGCGTTGTAATTAAAATGCAGTTATATCCCTCATTCTTCAGCCCTTCAGTGCTGACGGCTGCTGTGTGGGTGTAAATCTAGGACAGATGAAGAAGACGGCTAAAGGTCTCGTAAAGTAATAAGCCTTAGGCTTGATACATGCATTGCAATAACATAGGAAGTGAGAGAGTTGCATCTTCTATCGATCCGGTTTGTGACAGCACTGCCTGTGCTATGGAAATGTGAAAAGTGCGATGAGACACGACACGAGTGCAGAATTGGACGAGAATCTCGGGGTGATGTAACCCAGACAAACACAGCCAAGCATGTTTCAACCCGGGGAAAGGAGGAAAGTTGACCAACTCTGCCGTTTTGGTTTGGAGGGAGGTGTTTGTCCTCCACAATATACAAACACAATAATGTTCCAGTTCCTGGAAAGGGTTGGTTGATGTGTCGCATAGATACCCAAGTAACCACAAGCATTATATCATAACACTAATTCGACCGACTATCAGCAACAGTAATACCATATCACATTTTTTCAACAACTCCCATGCTATGTAGCATTACCTATACATTAAACATGTTATGATGCATTACTATATTTCTACAAACAGCTTAACGTTAAATACGCATTAAATGATCCATTAATGCATTGTCTCAATAAATGCTTCATTGCTAGCTAAAAAGTAGCATTGGTGCAATATCATCTGGATGACAATTTCACTTTGGAAATGAGAAACATATGCTCGAGCTGAGCTGCCTGTCAGATTCAGAATCGTCATCTTCATTCTCCTTAACCAGAAAGTTTGATTCTTCAAATTTCCAGCAAAAAGTATGGATGCATTATCGGGAGCCGCGGGTTTTTCTGGTTGTTTATATTCAGAGGACGTTGTTGACTGTTTTTTCAACGAGGAATCTTTATTCTCATATCATTTTCATTAATGATCCAGTTTTAACCTGCACCGGGCATCAACATTATGTCGGCTTGTTGTGTGATGAACGGCGGTGGGTATGATTTCATTTGTAGCTCGTATCGGGTTGAGGTTTGCACTGATTAAAGGTTAGGGTATCGCAGTCTCAATGGCGGGTTTAGCAAGAAAATCTAAAAATAGCTGCATGAATGTTTTTATAGAACCACAAAGAGGGTATGTCTAGGGTGTGCTTCCTTTATATTATGCAGTTGTCTTAGATAATTCTATTGCTCTTATGGCTAAGAGCGTTAACACAACCGGCATTCATCGATCAGTCGTGAGAAGCCTTGGTTCGAATCCCGATGTAGGAAACACATTTGAGCTTATATCCCATCATTGTTACGCGCAGCTGCCATAAAATAAAATAAAATAATATCCCCACAATAAAACGTAACAGAAAATGAGTACTCATCTAGAAGAAAATTAAATACATTTTTCGATGTTTTTTCCAAATACCCCAAGCTCTATATATGCTTTTAAAATGCAATAAAACATTTCAGTAGAAGCAGTAATTCAACTGCTGAAAAGTAACTTGCCTCTAAATATACTTATTTTCGGGCTTCAATAACACGCATGTGCGCTAGCTTTAATTTGATAGGAGTGGGTCTCTTTCGACTTTAGTTCTACTTTAAAGACGCAATTAAGATTAGATTGTCTTATACCAAAAACTTATATTGTAATATAATGCATAATTGATGTATCTATATAGAGCTTCATGGTTACTTGGGTAGGGAACGGAAGAGAGTTTCCTACAGTAAAGAATCCACCCCGGGGAAGAGATTTGAGAAAAGTTTCTGTAAAAAGCGGCACAGAACAGCCTCGCTCGACCAAATGCTATAAAAACAAATATAAACCGTAACAGATGCCGTAGCGCGGCTCGAAATCTGCTCCAGCTATAGCTAGCTACAGGCGGCTTGGCACGTGCAGTTATGTATTACAGAGTAATTGCATTGGCTTCCGTTCACGTCCGTCGTTGCTCCGCTCTCAGCCGGGTTACTTCCACCGAGTGCGGTTGCAATGTTCTCAGGAACTGGAGAATATACAGTGAGGGACGAAACATTGGTAACTGCAGCAGTAGCATAGACGACAACAGGTCATTAGAAGTCGTTTTAATTGGGATTGTATTGAACCGTTTCAAGGTACGAAAGACAAAACGCCTATTAGCTCCGAACTGCTTAAATCTATTGAACATCTGACACGGTCTATGCTATTGAAAATACTTCTTTAAAAAAATGCTTCTACATGGCTCCCACGGAAAATGATAAACAAGTGGAGCTGGTTATCTTCAGCGAGAACCTGTCAAACGGAAACACCCAAAACGGGTACTATCAATTTAACTGTTAAAATTACCTAGTTGAAATAAATCAAGAGTGAGAAATGGTGACAACTATTGTGAGACACTCTGTGAGAATCCTTTGAAAAGGTTTGGGAAATCGTCAATAAAGATGCCTACAAATTGACTTCCAATCCAACTTAATCTTGTTTTAGTTTCTTAATGCAAAAAAACTAGAAGGGACAGCCCAATGGGGTTGTACGCAAAGTTGACGTAGGACTACGAAGCAATGTGCAGTCTAGATCGCTTGATTGTTTAAAGAGTGGCTGAAATTTGTTTCGTTCGAAATCGAATTCCCATACACTAAAAATTTCGCACTACAACCTTAAATATTTGATATAGCCAGTCTTGGTATCTAAATTCATACATAGGTTATCAAATTTTAACAAACAATGCCCCAAGGGCTGAACTGAAAATTTCATGTAAAACATAAACACTTTAAACACATCAAAAACATAAAATTAAATAAAGCTGAAGAACCCAATGGGCTAAAACACTTCAATCAAACACCCCGAAACCCAGCTTTCAGCTTTCCCAAACACATGTCAACTTTCTTTTCCAGTTGTTTTGTTGGCCCTGAAAAGGGCCATTTTGGGTTCGAGGGAACAGCTACTAACACCGCCTCATTTTGCCATGAAGCTGGTTTACTTGATCATGGCTTCGGTTCGCTCTAAAACCTCGTGTTTGGCTAGCTCTCTCGACAGCATGATCAAAAGGCGGTTTGAATTTCCAGAGACGTCAGGGCCATCCGCCAATTGATTTAAGGTATTCGGGCAGCTACGCTTTCAATCCGCTCGGAAATGTCATTTATGAAGCTGTTCATAATGCTTATTGCTTTGGAGGAAATGACAGTGTCGGGGTTAAAATGCTTCACTGTTTGCCTTCCGAGATGGTGAAGCGAGAATGCACCATAAGAGCATATTGTGTTGATATGATCGACCACCTGAAAATCATTATCCTTATTGCGCTGTAGATGGTTGTGGTCTGTTTGGGAATTCAAAGTCTATTATTGCCGATAGACGTCTGGGTCGAAATAGTGCTAACTGAACGATAGAACAGCATTGGGAAGTGAATATGTAAGAAAATTATATTGTTAGCTCCTTAGATTGCATTTGATGGCCCTAAAAAGGACCGTTTGGTTTTAATAATGATACGGCCCTAGTTGTATTTTCTACGATGGTAGAACCACATACTTTGCAGCCATATGTATGCTCCGACATTGTTGGAGTTGGACATTCTCAAAATTATTTGATTCCTATCGAATGAATGAAACTTCAAACAGCACAAAAGAAATATTCAACCAAACAAACTCTTCAATAAGCAAACTGATTTGGTCGTACTGAAAAGGACGGATATAGTTGACGGGGGAGAAACATTGTTCACGGTTTAACTTGGGGTTTCTTCCTGGTATTCTTGGTTCACCTCCTCGTCGGTGCGGGTGGCCATCTGCAGGTGACGTGGGATGATTCTTGTCCCGTTGTTGTCACGGGCGGCTTTTTCCCATCAACTCGTAGGCTTAAGCAGCCTTATTTCTCTCAGCGAGGTTGACGGGAGCATCGGCCCAAACAGCCAACTGCACCAACTTCTCTGGATAACGAATGCTCACCAGTGCATCCTCCAGTGTGGTCGCACGCCTACTGCGCTGCTACAGCACATTTTGCTCTGCACAGCACTACAACTACCGTAAGACTGAATCAAATTTTCATTAAACGAAGTCAATGTGATACTTATTGCATCAGAGGGGACAAACTTCAGTTATTGCGCCACAATAATTAGTTTTAATAAGTGCACGCTAGCGGATGATTTTCTTAACAGAAATTTTCCTAATTTGCTAGCCACTGCCAGCAACTAATCCGCTATGAGTAACTAGGAACTAAAACGAACTAAACCACATAGTCAGTCATTGACGTGTCACAATTCGGCTCGAATTATCCCTTCTAAAATTTCGTTCGATTGCTGTTCAACGGTTTAATGATATACTCCGGGACGCGGCGTTTAATGAATGCTATTTTCAGCCGTGACGCGGTAATTGAACTACAAACTGACAAAAGAAAAATTCAACTAAACAAACTCTTAAGTTTATAAACTGATTTGGTCGTCCTGAAATGGACGGATTTAATTAACGAAGGAGAAATATTTGTCAATTCCGCTAGGGTTGTTTGTCTGGTCTCGGGTGGCTTTTTCCCGCCAGCTCGTAGGCTTCAGCAGCCATGTCTCTCTCAGCGAGGTTGACGGGAGCATCGGCACCAAAAGCCAACTGTATCAACGGTCTATGATTCTGCTTCACTTTACTAAATTTTTGAGAACAATTATATGTTATATCTTTTCTCTCACGGAAATGTTACTCAATTTTCGTAAGAAGTGGATCTAATCAAAAATTGAGTTGATCCACAGTTTAACGAAAATTGCTTAACATATCCGAGAGAGAAAAAGAGATAGCATACAATTATACTCAAAATTGAGTAAAGTGAAGCGGGAGTGTGGGCAACGACTACTCGCCAGTGCACCATCCAGGGTGCTTGCTGCCGCAAACTGTGTTGCACCAGCCACTGCACAGCTCTACGACTGTTGTAAGAGTCAAAATTTCTGCTAAGAGCTGGTATGTTATGGCGTTGGATGCTATTGCACAAAAGAAGGCGGTACTAACGAAGGCAATGTGATACAAATTGCATCAAAGGGGACGAACATTAGTCATTGTGCCAAAATAATTAGTTTTAATTAGAGCACGCTAGCGGATGATTTTCTTAACAGAAATTTTCCTAATTTGCTAGCCACTGCCAGCAACTAATCCGCTATGTATAACTAGGAACAATGGCGAACTCCACCACATGGTCGGTCTCTGATGTGTTGCAGTTTGGCTCGAATTATCCCTTCTAGACTTTTGTTCGTTATTTGTTCATCGTTTTGAGATAATATAATCTGGGACGCGATGTTTAGTGAATGCCATGTTCAGCCGTGACGCGGTAATTGAATGGCAAACAGCACAATAGAAAAATTCAACCAAACTCTTTAGTTAGTAAACTGATTTGGTCGTCCTGAAAAGAACGGATTTAGTGGCGCTACTACGCCACTGCACAGCTCCACGACTTCCGAAATACTAAACTTGTTTGTTAACTTGTACTTGTTTGATAACCTTCATGGCTGCCTAGGAGACGTTCGTTACTTAAATATGAAATCTGTGCTAGGAAGTACAGTGTATTTGGTAAATTTACTCTGAAAAATCGACATTATAAGACACCACCTTATCTTTGCGTTATTTTAAATAGTTTAGTGTTGAAAATCAATAGTTTTCATTATAGGAATCGATGCGTAGAAATATTTTCGATCGATTGGTGCAAAAATTTTTTCAATGTTTGGAGAAACGACTGAGATATTAACGCTCAAAACCTGACCACATTTCGTGACGGTCGCAATAGATATTTTTTTAAACTGTACCCCAGTATTGAAAACAAAGACGTAGTCCTACGTCAAAAACATGGCGCCAAGCTCCTTAAAAGGACTGTTCTTTAAAGAAAGTGGACATCTGTTTCTCAATGGAAAATATTTATTTTCGAACAAATTCATAAGTTTGCTTAATATAAATGAAAATCAACATACATATGACCGAATTTACGTGAGTTTGAATATTTACTTCTCTTTTCTGAAAAACGCTCGGACTTTTCTCTTGATTCCTCCCATCAGGTTCTGCACAACTTTTCAGGCTAAATTTTCTTGAAGCAGTCAACAGAACTTGCTTCTCTTCTTCCATCTTTCTTAAGATGCCACTATATTATTGCGCATTATCTTTCGATAGAACGCAGTTCAGGACAGTTTGGGGGATTTAGGGATTTTTCAACGAAATCGACTTTTTCCTTCTTGAGCATCTCCAGCGTAGCAGAAGCGTAGCACGGTAAGAATCAAAACCCCATTAATGGGTCAAATTTCAAAAAGGGAGTCAACCACATTATCTGACATTTGCGCGATGTACTCAATATAACATATTCTGAGGCAGTACTGTATCAGCAGACCACACTTCCGTTTGCATGTCACCATAATACGAACTAACCTACCGAGTTCTAAATACATCAAATGTTCATTCTAGAAGTAACCTAACTTAACAAAATAAACTTGTAAAATTGTAAAATTGCCAGCGAATTAACACAAAAACAAAGATACTAGTATCGCAAGGTTATTATACAATTATACTAGTGTAGAAATGGTACCTGGCATCGAAAGCTCTCAATTATTAACTGTGGAAGTTCATTAAGAACACTAAGTTTAGAGCAAGCAATAAGCTAATAGCAATAAATTTGAAACGCTAAGACGAAGAAGAAGTATCGAAAGATCCCGAAAAACGAAGACTGTATTGCAAGATGCAGCTTGCAAGGTGTACTTTGCCCCTAGAGGTTCTTTAACAGCGAACCAATTTCAAATCGCTAGTTTCAGATTATTGGTGATACGGTGTGACGGCAATCCAAGCTCTTGCTATATTTTCTCAAACTTCTTCTCAAACTCGTGATGGCCAGCCTTGGAAATTATTCTAAACTGTCCAACTCTTCAACACCTTTCAGGTACCCGTTCTGCTCGGCATCATCCTACTTATCAAGAGCACAGAGAGCAGACATCCAGTCTCGAACATTTTTTTCTCAATTTACTGTGTAAATTTTCAAAAGCAAACCGTTGGAAAATCAGCGCCGCCTGAACTAGGTTTCACCAAACTAAAATTGACAGCCTATCAAATCTCAAGGCGCGCAGGTGGCGCCATCAACATACGAATCACCAAAACTAACGGAAACAAGCTGTAATTTTAAAATGGCAGTTACAAAAATTTACACACGGAGGACTCTCTGGCTTGGATGTCTGTTCTCTGTGTCAAGAGCATCCTCGGCTTTGACAGAACCGTTGAACAACGTTTGGAGATGCGTTGGAACAACCTGGGATTTCGAATTGGACCAATTGGATGATTGTTTGTAATTCTTTTTCCAGCCGAATTTGATGGCTCACCGTGGCATAACGTGCACCGATAGTGTCAACACCTTTCAGCGTTATCTCCCGGACAAAAGGTGTTGAAGCATCAGTCACTAAACAACAAGCTTTAGCTCTGCGCAATGAAAAATGTGTAGGCACCACGTTCGGAAACAGCTCATAATATATCTTGAATTCAATCACAGGATGCAGCGAGAAAATCAAATGCAAATATTGCACCATTTGCATCCGCCTTTTCGCATTTGTCATTTGTGACCAGCATTTTACGAGTACTCATGGCCGTCTCGGTTGAGCTCGGTTTCTGGTAGGGAACAAGCGATTTGGCGTTTGGCGTAGGTCGTTTGACAGCTAATCGATAAAATTTGATCGATTCTCTGTCAAACGGCCCAAGCCAAACGTCAAATCGCTTGCTCCCTAACAGAAACCGAGCTCAACCGAGACAGCCATTAGTACTCGTAAAATGCTGGATAGTTGGCTGAATCGTGAAAACTTACTGAGCGCGCACACGATTAATGGAACTTGTATGTAACAATTGACTTCTGAGAGTTAATACAAAATTCCGAACTCAAACGAACGGAACGAACCACGGAACGGAAGGGCAAGTTACAACGATTCAATGACACGAAAAGTTGAAAATTTCTTGTGTAAAAAGTATCTCGATTTTATTTGTTTTCACTCATTCTATTTTTACAGTGTTGAAGAAACGTCAAATCACCTGCTATATTATATTTGCTACCATATGATCATCACAGTAGGCTCTGGTTTTGCCTGGGACAGACATACAACGTACAGCGTTGTACGAACTGTCAAATACTTAAATCCAGTACTCAAAAACAGGTACTAGACTAAAAGACTAAAATAAAAATATTTGGAGATGGTTACGAAGTTTTCCGCTGTGATCGGAACATAAACAACAGTAGGAAATTGACCGGCGGTGGTGTTCTCGTTGAAGTTAGTGTCAGGTTGAAAGCAAGTGCAGTTGAAGACGATTCCTGGATCACCGTAGAACAAGTTTGGGTAGTAATTCAGCTTGGAGGCCGTAATCTATTCCTTTGTGCGGTGTACATTCTAACTCGAGATTTAGACTTAATTGATGCGCACTGCCGATCTGTTTCTGCTATTTCGAATACGCTTGCCCTCCATGATGAAATGATTATTTTAGGAGACTTCAACCTAGCGGGCATTGCATGGACTCCAACTCACAGCGGCTTCCTCCGTCCCGACCATGAACGTTCCTCTTTCCACGCAGGAGCTATTTAGCTTCTGGACAGCTACAGTACCGCAACTCTATCCCAAGTTAATAACGTGGTGAATGAGAATAATCGCTCTCTAGATCTCCGCTTCGTGAGTGGCCGAGATATTGCTTCCGTCATCTCTACAGCTCGACAGCCTCTAGTTAAGGATGTCCCTCACCACCTTCTTTAATAGTTACTGTCGAGGACGTTGTTGCTCGAGACTTCGTCGACACTCCTGCTACTGTGTCATATGACTTCCGTAGAGCCGACTATCGCAGTATTGGTGATGTTTTATCTAGTTTGGATTGGCAGAGCATTCTTGATTCGACCGACGTTAACATCGCTGCTCAAACTTTTTCCCACGTCTTGGCTTATGTCAGTGACAGACACGTCCCAAAAAAGATTGTTCAGACTGACTCTCGGGTCCCTTGGATGACGAACGCTCTTCGCTCGCTAAAACGGATTAAAAGGGCGGCTCTTAAAAAATTCACGAAACACCGCACCATGTCGCTTAAACGCCACTATAGCAGACTCAACTACGAGTATAAACGGATCAGTCGTGCGCATTTTCAACGTTATCTGAGTGGGGTTCAACGGCGTCTCAAATCTCATCCGAAATCTTTTTAGATCTATGTTAATCAACAACGTAAGGAAGTAGGCTTACCTTCATCCATGTTCTATAATGGCGAAACTGCTGGCACTCAACAGGAAATTCGCGATCTGTTCTCGGTAAAATTTGCTAGTGTTTATGAAGACGAGAGATTAACCAGTCATTCTGTTCACGCTGCCGCCGGCAATGTTCCCTTGGCAAGTCAAACACTCAGCCTAGTTGATGTGGATTCAGAATCAATCTCGAGCGCGGCATTACACCTTAAAACATCGCTTAAGCCCGGACCCGATGGGGTTCCGTCGGTTTTTTCTGAATCAAAACATGGCTTGTCTTTTGTATCCACTTCATCAGATATTCTAGATGTCCCTCTCTAGCAGTACATTTCCTTATTGCTGGAAAATGGCGGACATGTTTCCGGTATATAAAAAAGGAAGCAAGCGGGACGTGAACAACTACCGAGGAATCACATCGTTAAGCGCTGTATCGAGGCTTTTTGAACTGGTCGTTAAGAACTCACTTTTTACACATTGCAAGCAGTTGTTAAGTGACGACCAGCATGGATTTTCACCAGGGCACTCCACAACTACAAACCTATTGTGCCTTTACGTCGCAATGATGGTATGATCGCTCGATGCCAATCGAACGTGATCTACACAGATTTAACGGCACCTTTCGACAAGTTGAATCATGATATCGCGATCGCTAAACTTGACAGACAAGGAGTTGGTGGTAATCTTTTAAGATGGTTTCGATCATATCTCACAGGCCTTGGGTGACCTTCGTTCAAGGAGTTTCTGCGCCACGTCCGGGTTACCACAGGGTAGCCATCTGGGACCCTTGACATTTCTTTTATACTTCAACCACGTACACTATGTTATCGGAGGGCCCCGCCTGTCGTTTGCTGATGACCTGAAAATCTTTATGCGAATCTGTTCAACCGCCATTTGCCATTTCCTCCAAGCGCAGGTTGATGCCTTTGCTCATTGGTGTACTCTAAATCGGTTGGTGGTCAACCCGGCTAAGCGCTCAGTGATAACCTTCTCACGTCAGAAACAACCAATTCTGTTCAACTACCATCTTCTCGGTACAACCATCGATCGAACGCAGTGCGTTAAAGACCTAGGTGTTCAGCTGGATTCGAAACTGACGTAAACGCATCATTTATCGTATGTTGTTGCCAAAGCTTCAAGGACACTCGGTTTTATATTCAAGGTTGCGAAGAACTTCAGCGACATTCACTGCCTAAAATCGCTCTATTATTCCCTCGTTTGTTCGACACTGGAGTACTGTTCAGCGGTCTGGAGTCCATGCTATGATAATTGCGCCGAGCGAATCGAATCTATTCAACGCCGTTTTCTTCGGTTCACACTTCGTAGACTTCCTTGGAGCGACCCTTTTCGTCTTCCCAGCTACGAAAATCGGTGTTAGTTGGTCGACATGGAGCCTCTGCGTTTCCGTAGAGATGTATGTAGAGCTTTAACTGTTGCAGATGTGCTACAAGGAAGAATCGACTGCGGAAGGATCCTTCAACAAATTAGCATCAACGTCCAACCTAGGCCAATGCGTCACAACTCCATGCTCAGGCTTCCTTTTCGCCGCACCAACTATGGGTTGAACTAACGGATTGCAGCGAACCTTCAATAGGGTGGCGTCCATTTCCGATGTCCATCTGACGCGGAACGCACTTCGTCGGAGATTTTCTACCGTTTTGAGAACAATTGACGCACGTAGTTAAGATAGTGTATAGCTTTAATTATTTTATTTTTACTTATTTATTTTTTGTTTTGACTCCAGCTGAGAGGTTATGTAATCGTTTCTTATCGTATTTTTTTTCTTTTTAACATCATTAGGACCTAAACTTGGTCTGTTGATGTCTACTTCAAATAAACAAATAAATCTTATCGATTAGCTGTCAAACTCGTGTCAAACGACCTAAGCCAAACGTCGAATCGCTTGCTCCCTACCATAGAAACCGAGCTCAACCGAGGCGGCCATGAGTACTCGTAAAATACTGGATATAATTTTTCAGGTGTGTTGCTAAGTAAACAATGTTGTTACACACCCAGCGAAAATACACAATTTTTCGTTAAGTTTTAACTCTAACCCATTGATAAACAGGGGTCCACTTGGTTTTAAAGAACAGTTAGTCTGTGTCCTAGTTCGCGAATTAATTTAAATATCCACTTTAACTTGACAGATGGAAAATAATCGATTAAGTCTGTTTCTCGAGCTGACTCATTTCTGTCAGATGAGAACTCAATTTTGACAGACACCATACCGAAAGT
The DNA here is from genome assembly GCA_034211315.2 of Aedes japonicus. Lineage (NCBI taxonomy): Eukaryota > Metazoa > Arthropoda > Insecta > Diptera > Culicidae > Aedes > Aedes japonicus. The sequence goes on along the minus strand of JASCZW010007034.1, from coordinate 25,805 downwards.
TGGTTGATCATTAACGATTGGATTTTAATCGACTAATCGATTATTTTCCATCTGTCAAGTGTAAAGCTAATATTACACTGTTTGACAATACGCCAAATATTTGTCTCGTTAAGTTTTGCCAAATAATGCTGTTTGCAAAGTTGTTTGTCCACGCTATCACACTTTGATTAGTTTTGGCAAATGTTTGACTCAAAATTGTTTGGCTAAATATGTCAATCGATTGTTTGACCAACTTTCGTTAAATATATTTAGTTACGTATTATACTGTTTGCAAATGATTGCATATACACGAAAAAAAAGTATATTTCAATCAATGATATTTCATCTAAAATCAACTATATTTTTAGATTGCGAATATATGCTTGAATCAACTTCAGAATATGTTTGATTTAAATATACTTAAATATGCTTGGGATGAGTTAAATTTTTCTGAGAATACGATTTTTGGTTCCGGAATCGTTGAGAATGAATTTGTCATCACATAATTTGGGATCGATCAAAGAATGGTTTTGTTGATATTTTTATTGTTCCAATAATAGCACCAACAATCAATATGAAACATGCAATTTGGGATTGGTTCACTGTTGTAGAACTCCTAGGTTTTGTTTTCACACAATATTTGAGGGTGTGTTGGTGTGATTTACTTTGGTAGGTGCTTAAGCTTGGGACCGAGCTTGGTACCGGTGTGCTAGTACTTCCTGAGCCAAAAGATACATTCACTTTCTTCATGACTATCGGCTCGCTGATAATACTGTTAAGCCCAACAAACTTACAGAACATGGGACAATTATGCGTAGAACAGTAGTTTAGCTCTATGAAATAATTGCTGAGCAATTTGAATCATGAAACAATATCTGACAGGTGTGATTTGAATTGATGGTGCATCATTATCTTGGCTTTATAACGTTCCTACTGGGATTTGAAGGTTTTTAATGCCATGTAATTTTTTTGCATTAGTATGATAGTGTGGCAAGTAAGCCACATCCAACATGGTTTTGCTTTGTAGCTGCGCCTTTGAGCTAAGGAAGACTTTGATTGTTATAATACTGTATTAAATCGCTGTTCATCTTGGAGTCTTGAAATATGCATAGGACTTTTTTCAAATCTTTGACGCCCTGAAGGACTTGAAAAAAGTTTCTGAGCAAATTGGTTTCTAAAAAACGGAACGTGATTTAAACTGTTGAACTGTTGAAGACCTTCAAAATAATTCCTGAAGCATCTTGCAGTCTTGAAAAAAATATTCAGAGGATTTTCTTGAGCTATTTGATATATTCAAGTCTCTGAAACAATTTCTGAGCAATCCGTTAATATTTCCACAAAACAACATTCGATTTTGCTACTTGACCGAACTGCATCTGCTTAAATTTCGCCAGGCTTATTATATTTCTGCTAAGGGTAAATATCGTAACAAACACGGAAACGGTCGTCAACAATAAGCTTAATGGTCCTTGAATGGTTTTTGTTATTTTTCATCATTCGTGAACAGAACCACGATAGCATGAACGGATTTTTTTTCAGAACGGATTATTTTTCTGTGTATGAATTGACTTATTTTTCTCTGTGTATGAATTTGCTCATGTTTGCCACTCAAGAATTTCCAGAGTGTCAAATAAATTGTTTGTTAGACTTGAGCAAATATATTTGACAAAGGATATCACACTATTTGACAAATTATCAAATAATTGGAATTACAAACACAAACTAAACATTTGCCATAACATTATTTGGTCAAATATATTTGGCGATCACACGTTGGTCAAATATATTTGACCAAATTTGCCAAATATTTGGCGTTTCGTCAAACAGTGTGATCTCAGCTTAAAAGTAAAATTAAAGCTGGGTACCAATTCAACAATTTGACAGATGGAAAATAATCGGTTAATCGATTAAAATCCCTTTGTTATTGATCAACAAACTTTCGGTAAGATGTCTGTCAAAATTGAGTTCCCGCCTGTAAGGAATAAGTCAGCTCAAGTAGCAGACTTAACCGATTATTTTCCGTCTGTTAACTTTAAGAGGAATTTAAAATTAGTATTTCGCGAATTGGTACACTGCCTTAGGCAATATTCCGATACGATTTAACAAAACGCTAAAATCAACAACTCATCCGATTATGATGAAAATAAAGCTAGGGGAAGCTTTATTGAAGCGGATCCGCAAGTTGTGGCCGGTCCTGTACATGGGTTCGTGCCATAAATAGGGCGATCCATGATGGGCAAAATGTGTGCGGGCAGTGGAAACGGCGTGCAATCAAACTTCAGGTGAGGAGGCATGGAAGTGAGTGTCACGCAAGGCAGGGTGTGAGTGATACATAGCACAGGAATCATTGTTATCAGTGCCAAACACCTCTCACTGGAGTAGAATGAGTGACGAGTGCGTTGGATGGTGGAAGGCTGCATTTTACACCGCAACAACAACCCATGCCCCCTTTGGCACTGAATCCATGCGAAATAAATACATTAAATACACCAGTCGACCCTGATACCAGGACTCAAAGGATACATGCGAGCACTGCATGGTCTTTTTTCTGACCCGTTACATGTCACCACAGCAACTCGGAACCAGTCCGCTTCGTCCTTCCACCATATTTAAATTCCAGTCAGACAAATGCACCTCATTAATGAGTCTCCGATTGTATGGCCGCCCGCAATGGAGATTGACTTTAAAATGCATTCCGGAAGAGCAGCATTTACATGTGCTTTCGATTGGTTGGATTATCTCTTCGACCAGTTAGTCAGTTGGCAGTACGTAGTTGACTCCCTGTATCACAAATTGAGTTTGATTGAAAATTGGAATTGCAATCTCACAGTTGCCCAGGGGCGATAATATCGGCAAAAGCATATCTACCTTCCTATAAGCAGCACACGATGGCCGAGATGGAAACGTTTGGTCATCGATCATATTTTGCTGCTCTCGAGCATTGACATATCGTTCGAAACCATCGGTGAACGCCACCGTTGAACTTTACTGCCATCAATCATCACAGTGGACGGCATCCGTAATGAGTCCAGGCCGGCCGACGCTTAGCGGGACATGAAAATGAGCAATTACATAGCGTCCCGCTCGTCTCGTTCAGTTCCGGTGACCACGTGACGGTGTAATCCAAACGTCACAGTGGAGATGAAGTTAAACGTTCTGCTAGTCCGGTCATTTAAGAGGATTATGGCATTCCATGTAAACAAACGGTTGTCAATCGTAGCAAGCCCTTGATTCTCGACTCGACACATCATGGAAACCTCCTTCGACCGTCCGGTCGTTTGGCCAACGTCATACAAACGGCTATTTATATTCACCAATTCCTGGCGCGCTGAGTAGGAGCAAGATCGAATCGTAGCTTTGCGGGTCAGCCGAGTAGTAATAAACATCCTTGGAAGGCTGTGTTGGGATAAAAATGCCATCAACTTTTATGCACGCTCTCTTGCTCGCTTCGCTTCCAATGCCCGACTCCATGTGCCGTGGATGCAGTCTAGCGATTGAAGGGATTTGGTCCTTCCGGATGCACTGTGCCGACGACAGAGAATCACGGGGATAAAACTCAGCATCAGGTTTACGCCATGTGGAGGAGGATTACATAAGCCCGATCCCCTTCCTGCAGCACTCCTTTCAGGTTCGTTGGAGGATGATGTTTACTCTTCGGTTCTCTTTACTCGTTTGTTACGACGAAGGACTGTGACGATACAGGACGGGGGTGTGGGACCGTGGTCTAAGTTTGTTCGTTTTTTACTCTCGTCTTTGCTCTCGGGATAGTGTATACTAACTGCCTCCATCGTCGTATCGCTCTGCTTCTGATTCCCACATCAGCTGCTGCAGTCGGACTTTAAAACGGGTGGAGATTTTACATGCAATCTGCCGGCGTGAAAATGATCCAACGAATGCATTTTCATGACCATTGGCAGGTTCACATGGCTGTTTTGGAATTCAAAAACCCCACTGGCTGCGAGTGTGGCTCGCCCTGCAGGGTAGGTAAATTACATTTATCACGTGTTTGTGAGCCATAGCGTTAACGGGGTTTACTTTTATGTCTTAATTTTATCCCCGATTGGAATATTTTAATTTATTTAATCGTTCTCAGTTCCTCACTTTTATCAAACATTAAAGATCCTAAATCCTACATAACGATCTTTATAAAACAAATCTCTCAAATGAATTTTTGCGTGGCTTAATTTATAAGTAACTCTGGGACTGGATAGTCCGATATATTGCTAGACACAAAAGTCAACCGGTCTAAAGTAACATTTGTATACAATGACTGCTAGCGTATTTTTCTGGGATCTGCTTGCTCTTACAAACAAAATAACACCAGAAACAGATACAGAGAATCTTTACCTTCCCGTCGGTTGTGGTTATAGATGTTAGCAGCCTGGCATTTCCAGGAAATTTACGTTTTAAGTCATTGTTTACAATTGTTACATTCGTTCTTTTGAGAATTTTGTCTAGATTGGTTGTTCTATCCAGCATTTTCCGAGTTCTAATGGCCGTCTCGGTTGACCTCGGTTTCTGTTGGGGAGCAAGCTATAGCAGCTCAAATCTTATCGATTAGCTGTCAAACTCGTGTCAAATGACCTAAGCCAAACGTTAAATCGCTTGCTCCCTACCAGAAACTGAGCTCAACCGAGGCGGCCATGAGTACTCGTAAAATACTGGATTGCTTACTGCATCTGGCTTCAATCTGTCAGTATTGGAAACAATTTATCGGACTATTCTTCGAACCATTCCCGAGTTCCCCAAAGCGTCTTTAGGGCAGCCTATCAAGCAATTAAGTCGCCTTAAATGCAACATAAATGCCGATTTTGGCCCAATATACGGCTGCTTTACTGCAATGATAATGCTTCATTAATGCTATTTGGCATTCTAAATGCTTATTACAGGCTACACGCATTTAAATAGCATTTGAAATCCAACTTTACAACAGATAGCATTTAAGATGCTGATATAATGCTAATATATTGCTTGTAGCATCTGAAATGCAGATTTAGGGTTGATTTACTACATATGCTAATGCTTATTGGTTACCTGGGACGTCATAAGTTTTGGTCGAACGAATAATGTTGGCCAGCTTGATTATAGTATTGCTGGATGTCCACTTTAACGGGTTGATCAAGACCTCGGAAAGAATTGGACGAGAAGATATACTTTACTCGCCACTTCTCAGGTACCATTGCTTGGGCTGGATACTCTGGCTAAACGAATTTGTCCACCGGCAACCTTCCATCCCTAGTTTTGACCTTTCTGGGCATGGTTGCGTCACACACTCGTGCAAGAAGTGCTACGAGTTGTTCACAGCGAGGATCTTGGGTATCGCTCGATGTCTGTTCCCACTCTAGCGTCTCTTTAAATACTTCTTTATCGGAGTACGACGTCCTCCATCTGCGGGCGAACGGAGTTGGTACTTCTCCCTCTTCCAGTTCTCCACCTTCCAGTTGTTCAGCAACCCGGAGCCCAGAACGCCACGTCGATAATCGACTCCGCACCGTTTCTATGGTAGGTACTACTAGTACCTACGTTGGCCAGGTCTACGTTGAGCCCGGCCAGGGCCTCCAGCAGAAACTGGCCCCTTGGGTTGGTAAGGCAACTGTCTCGTTCTAACGCCCGAGCGTTAAAGTCTCCCGCTACTACCAGCGGGATACAGCCAGTTAGCTCCATTGTCTTCCATTCTACCATTTGTGCAAACTGGTCGACCGACTACCTTGGCGGCGCATAGCAGCTGCAAATGAACACTCCGTTCACTTTTGCGACCGCAAAGCCCTCGTTTGAGGTGGCCACAACCTCCTGCACTGGGAACTTGCACGTCATCCATAATACCACCTTCTTTGACCTATCCGCAACCCAGTTGCGGTTACCGGCAGGGATACGATATGGGTCGGATATTATTGCGATATCCGGTCCTGACTCGCGAACTGCCTGACACAGCAGTTGCTGGGCCGCCTCACAGTGGTTTAGGTGGTTCAGTTGGGTTACCCGCACTGTTTTTGGCTTTTGATTTAACCTTGTATGCCGGGTCTTAGAGCCGAGTCTGCGTTGGCAACCGGCAGTCGTATTGTTGCCACTTGTGTCCCAAGTGGACCCTTTTGCAGCTGTATGGCTTCTGTGGCAACCTCAAATCCACACTTGGCTTTAAAGGCCTTGGAGATTTCGCCAGTTTCCGTGATCTTGTCCAAGTTGTTACATTGGAGATTCACCAACAGGCTACAGGCTACAAGCATTTAAATAGCATTTGAACTACAGCTTTAAAACAGTTGGCATTCAAGATGCTGGTATAATGCTTACATAATGCTTGTAGCATCTGAAATGTAGATTTAGGGTTGACTTACTGCATATGCTAATGCTTATTGGTTACAAACTCCTTAGCACGACTTTTTGTAGTGAAATTTTGCTTGTCATCACAGTTGGGCAACTTTGTCACTTTGTACGCCTTCAGTCTTTGCCTCTGCTTTACTTTTCGTACATATGATTTTGACTTCTCAACCTTGTGAGTCACATTTTGCACAGAAAGATTGGGATTATTCTTAATAATGGCTACCACTACTTTATCCATTAGTTGATAGCATACTTTTCGATTTGTTCCACTTCCAACCTTCCGATCCACAGTCTAGCGCTGGTCAAATGATTTGTAAACACAAAACACGGTGCTTTTTTAGTTTCTTGGCAAGATCATGTACCGGTAAATTGTACCGATAAGTTGTACCAGACATTTAAGCACGAACAGAATAAGCGATAATTTTGTGTAAAATTTCAAATTGCTAGCAATTGCTGCTTCACTAACGCCACGTAGTTCACTTAGTCGAGTTACTAGAAATTAGAAGAAAAATTAGTATCTTCCATTTAATTCCAACTACCTTTGCTTATCTCGACTAAGTCGAGTTATAAGTATTCCGGGTGCAGTTGAAAACCGGAATATAGCAGTCGCGCCAATCGATTTTACTCCAGTTCCATAAGTCCAAACAATGGCGCATCTAGTGCGCTGTATGGCGCATCTGATGCGCTATACAGCGCACTAGATGCGCCATTGTTTGGACTTATGGAACTGGAGTAAAATCGATTGGCGCGACTGCTATATTCCGGTTTTCAACTGCACCAGGAATACGAGACACTGAAGAAGTCTGCACATTGTAGACGAAATACGCGTATCTGTCGAAGATAAGCAGAGGTAGTTGGAATTAAATAGAAGATACTAATTTTTCTTCTAATTTCTAGTTACAGGTATTCCACTAAACAGCTCAAACCCTCTAGGATTCATTTAGTCGAGTTGCCCACTTATGTGGCGAAGTTGCGGCATCTGCTAGCATGTCAAAATATCACTCCGTTGTTCACCACATGCCACTCAATATTGACACGATATTCTGACGTGCAATTAGATGCCTCATAGCGGCTACAAAACTGACAGATTTGCTTTTTGCTAGTTGCTTATTGTCATTTGACGATTCCTTTTAAATTAACGGTAGCGAAATTTTGAATGGCTGTGATTGTACCATGAAATAAAGTGGCAAGTTTCAGCTGCATATAAATGAAACGTTTCAGCGATCCGTGAAATAATTCAAAATCTTCACTGAAAAAAAGGTGTCCAAAATTTAACGTGGACAGGCTTTACTTGAGTCATATAAGGGGCTATAAAAATAGTTTCTTCAGCAAAGTTGCTACAAATAATATCTTCTAACGTTTTGTATCCTCGATTTAGAACAGAATGCACTGTTAACCAACAGGTACAAATGAAAAGGAGAGATAGTTAGGAGAGGTGTAAGCACTCCCAGCTAAAATTGGTTTATGGTTTTCACCCAAATGTGAACATTTAATTTTCATGTTTTCAGCGTTAGAGAAATAACTACAGTTTACACAGCTTTTAGAAAATCCTAGCACTTTTCGGCTGCTACGTGAATTGATCAGAGCTTATATTAGTTTCTAGAAACTTAACGAACTCCTTAAAAATTATTTTCTGAATTACTATGATCTTCGGAACTGAATTACTATGAACTTGACAAACGTTGATTTAGCTTCTCGGAAGTTGAAAAAACTTTTTGTAAGTTAAGTAAACTTTTTGGATGTCTAAAGATAATCATAAAGTTTGCTCGCTCTCTTTTGAGAAGAGAATTACAGGAACTTCAGAAAAGTGTATTGAATTTCCGAAAAATTCTCAACGTTTCTGGAAACTCGTTTGAACTTCCAAAAAGTTCGCTGATCAGTCATGGAATACTATAGAAACAACTTTCTAGAATTAACCGGAACTTTAAGAAACAGATTTAGCTTCCCAGAAGTTTTTTGGACTTCTAGTTGGTACAGCTTTCATGATAGAAAGCAGAATATAACATATATTTTTATTAACATAATTTTAATTAACATTAACCAAAATCTGGGATATTGGTCGATTTGCGAATGTGTTAATAAGTTGGTGTTGATGTTGTTGGTTTAGTTGATTTTTTGATTCTCGTTTTGGATCGGTACGAAAAATTATCAAGTAGTACGAAGTTTAAGTTCTTCTTAAAACTTAAGTACCCTGAGCTTCTGAGATGTTCCCTGAACTATTGGAAAGTTTCTCAAGCTTCTGAGATCCCTGAACGTATAAGAAGCTCCCTTAACTAATGAAAAAAAAATCTTGGAATGTTTCCTAAACTTTAGAAGTTTCCTGAATTTCTGGGACGTTAAATTATGAATTTCTGGTGTCTTCAAAGACGTGATCCTGTCCGTTTAGACTCTTGTGTATCCGCTGCCAAATTACAAAACAGCATTATCTAATATCGTTTAGATTAAATCATGTGTATTCGCACACTCACCTTAAGCCAAACGAAAGAGCAAGTATTCCTCGTCGTCTGCTAACGACGCACTACTGGCAGTAAAAATTATTTAGTCAAACAAACTAAACCATGGCAAAAAGTTTGTGAAAAATCTGTGATCTCTGAAAAACGAACTGAAAAAAATTGACAAGGTTTAACAACAAGAAATACAACACCTGTGCGGGGAAGGCTTTTCGGAGAATCACCGACGCAAGAACGACGTCAAAAACATTTACCACTCTGAGAATCAAGTTTTTTTTAATGCATACGTTAATTGCTACAAAATAAGAAGGGCCTCAAGAATATGTGTACATTGAAAAGGCCAAGAATCCTTAAAATATAAGAGATTCTCTAGAAACTTTGTGACAGTAGAAAAACGGAAAAAGTAAATGATTAAGGCTCCCAAAACCAATGTTTTTGAGAGTTTGAGTTTACCTTATTTTAGCGAAACAACTCTATACCTCGTTCTCAAATAAAATACTTTCCTCATCCATATTCTTTACAGAAATTTTTGTCAAAATCCTCAATACAGACAAATACAGACATTTTTCAATGTTCCCTACAGACATTTCGAAATACTCTCTGGCATCCCTGGTTAAGGCTGGTTTACAGTTTGGGAAAAGCGTCACGGGATTTGGGCGCCTGTGTGTTTTAAATGGGGCCCGGGATTTGAATTCCCGTGGCGGGAATTACGTCTACACAAAAATTATAGTTTTCCTGAAGTGTAAACCCATTCGCGGGATTTACTCCGGGAAATAAAATTCATCTCTTCGCACTTCTTCTTTGGCGGGAACAAATCATTCCGATTTGATTCGGGGCGGATTTTGAGAGTTTGAACTCGAACAGGGGAAAAATGTTAAAATTTCAGAAAGAGAGCCGAGTTCGGAAAGATTTTTTTTCGATTTTGATTTGCTCGAAGACTTTGATAGGTTTGTCAGTTAGGATTAAATTGATGAACAGCCAACCCAGGATGAAATATTGGTCGAAGAAAATATAGAGTTCGTTAAAAACGGAACAAGGAGATTGACATTAAAGTTGCTCTTGGCCAAGAAATTTTAAAACATCCTTGCTTGTTATATGGTACAACAAAACAGTTAAGATGCTATTTGCTAACAAATAAGTTGTACTATTATATCGTCCCTGAATAAATCCATCAGTGTCCAGGAGTGCCGGAAGTACTGGGATGCTTTGAGGAAATCGACAACATCTTTAAAATAAACTTATACAAAATAATTCGTAAATTTCTATCATTTATTTTGATAAAGCAAAACTCCAAAAGATTTGTAAGAAATCCGGTGCGGTCATCAAAATTGTTCATTTTTCAATGCTTCCTGCGGGAAAAAACTTACACGAACGTAAACAATACGCAAATTCTGAGACGCAAACTTTGCTTGTCACTTAGTGTGGAGAAATGTGGACAAACGTCATCTGGAAAATTTTCCGTGCCAAATCCCGAGCAGGGATGCCAGATATTTTTTTCAAATGTCTGTGATAAAAATTTGATATGTCTGGGAATGACTATGAAAGTCTGTAAATTTTTTTTAGAGAATTAGATTTGTTTCAACGAAATGACGTCATATAAGAGCGAGTTATGTCATTATCGCTATTTGTGTGATTGTGTTAAAATGTCTGCATCTATTCCTTGGATTTTATGCAGCCTTACACTACCGTTTCATATTTTTAAAGTGACACTGAAGCATGAAGCATTCTCATATATGACACAATTTTCTATAGTTTTTGTTCCCCTGTTACGCTCCAGTTTTTTATTTTAAAATCACAATTTTCATGTGATAAAATCAACAGACTTTTTTTATTCAACAATAATCATTGACGTGTACCATATTTTAATATGGTGCAAACATCACTCATGATCATTAATATCATTATGGTCATATGAATGATTTTTGTATAGATTGCTCCTTCGGTTAGTCAGTGATTATCTCTTAAATTTCAGGGAAACTCTCTTCTGAGCTTCTGCAAGGCTCTTTGATTTATTCTGGGAAGTTTCCTCCTGAACTTCAGGCAAAATTGCTCATGAACTTCTTGGCAGTCACTCCTTATTTTTTTTCGAAATTCACATTTAAGAACCCAACCTTACCTTCCAAAAACATTTGGTAATTTTTTCCTGAACAGAGTACTTTCTAAACTTCTGATAAGTCCTATCCTGAACTACGAGGAAAGTTTCTGCAAAACTTTGAGAAAGTACTCTCCAGAATTTATTTGAAAATCTTCTAAAGTTGTTAGAAGTTTCTACCTGAACTTCTGAGTCGCAAATAGCACTCCGGTGTGATGTGCATCCCTAATTATTTACGACAATAACCCAACCATAAACAAAACAAATCACAACAAGTCATTAACTCCAAACCGAACTAAGTTCAGAGACTCAAGTTACATAGAATGCAAAATGCAATTGCATCCATATGCGGCGCCCGAGCCGCGGTGCTAGAATTATTCCATTCCTCTTTCCTCCCTCTGAGTGTGCCCTACACTGACGAGCAAACGAAAACGAAAGGTTTCAAATTGCACAACCGGGTAGGACCACCGAGGCATACAAAATGTCAACCTAGCAAATCAAGCACATTTTCGGGTATGGATTATAGTTGTCTCATTCTCACCAATAGGAAAGTAGATTAAGCCAAATATTGTAACTCAACTGAAAACCATATATAAACCCAATGACACCGAAATAAACGGGCTCTATTATCGATCAGCAGTCGACCCTTTTACTGTGGTCCTTACTGGTGATAGCTCTCGAGCTCACCATAGTTTGGATACCCTACGAAAGAAAGACCTTCTCCGATAACTATAAGTAAACCTGCCACACCGGGTAGTTCCAACTGAACTTTTGGTCTCTTCGCAACTTCTGAGAAGTCCACTTCTGAGGAGTTCTCTAATGATTTTTTTGAAAAAATCCTTCTTGACCCTACAGGTAGTGCCTTCTCTAGTAGGTTTCTTACTGAAATTCGGGGAAGTTTTTTCCTGAGCTTATTCTTTCCAAACTTCTGATTGGTCCCATCCGGAACTGCGAGGGAAATTTTATTCCAAAATTTTTAGGAAAATTCCCTTAAATTTGCTCTTAAAGTTTCTGCCTAGACTTCTGATAAGTCCTCTTGAGAACTTTTGGGCAGTTTTTTCCAGAACTTTGGAGAAGTTTGTTCCGGAGCTATTGGGAAATTCATGTTCAAATTAGAAGGAAGCACCCCCAATGCTCCTGGGAAGTTTCCTTTTTTTTCTCTCTAAAGAATTTTGAGAAATCCTTATTCAGGAATGCACAATGTTTTCGTCTAAGCTTTAGAAAAGCTGCCAAGCACTTCTAGGAAGTTCCAACTAACCATACGAGAAGTTTCTTCCGGAACTTCTGGGAATTTATTTCCTGAACTTGAGAGAAGTTCTTTCCTCAGCTTCTATGATGCATCATCCTGAGGATTTTTTATCCTGATTTTTTGATGCAGTGCCTAACTGCCTCCATCGTCGTATCGCTTTGGTGCTGATTCCCACATCAGCTGCTGCAGTCCGACTTTAAAACGGGTGGAGATTTTACATGCAATCTGCCGGCGTGAAAATGATCCAACGAATGCATTTTCATGACCATTGGCAGGTTCACATGGCTGTTTTGAAATTTCGAAACCCCACTGGCTGCCAGTGTGGCTTGCCCTGCAGAGTAGGTAAATTTCATTTATCACGTGTTTGTGAGCCATAGCGTTAACGGAGTTTACTTTTATGTCTAATTTTACGGAGATCCCCGATTGGAATATTTTAATTTATTTAATCGTTCTCAGTTCCTCACTTTTATCAAACATTGAAGATCCTAAATCCAACATGACGACCTTTTAAAAAACAAATCTCTCAAATGAGTTTTTGCGTGGCTAAATTTATAAGTAACTATGAGACTGGATAGTCCCATATATTGCTAGACAAAATAGTCAAAAGGTCGAAAGTAACATTTGTAAACAATGACTTCTCGCGTATTTTTCTGGGATCTGCTTGCTCCCACAAACAAAATAACACCAGTCCGTAAATCTAGAAGTACGGAGGGAAAATTTACAATTAAGTGATAAGGAGCTAACAGTACGTATGGTGTGACTTATGTAAATCTTAACCTCAAATGTTACAAATAGATTTTGTGTGTTATAGTTTTATTATCGCTTCTCAAAAAGTACAATATCCAGAAGGATAAGACATTGTGTTCAGAGTAGAAAACAGAAAAAGGTAATTGGACTGAAATTTTGTGAAACCATTTATGAATAGTGAACTCGTCACATGGTACTAATGCCACTTGGCAGGTCCACGCTAGGGCCTTTTTCTTTTGTTCTTCTGGAACAGGTGAACCACCCCGCATGAAGCTTCCGAGTTCTAGTTGTTGGCCCAAAACTAGAGCGCAGCAATAAGCCATTCTTCCCTCGGTGTCCAGAAGTTCCGACAGGAAAAATCTAGCCAAACTCGCTAAGAAGCGCATGTGGAAGTCGACCCGAACCACTTCCCTGAAGCCGTAGGATCGGAAAACCGCCATTGGGACCGATAGGAGTCGGTTGAAGTGTTCGTACAGTGGGTACGGAAGCCATTGTTGACGACCGACTATTGTTCAATTGCCACCTCACAATTATCATCCGCCATTGCTATTCGTCCATGCCAAAGAACTCGGGAACAAAAGGCATTCCGTTGTAAGGTATCACCATCTACCCACCCGCCATTGTATCCGCCAAGCCACCATCAACTCTCTAGCGACCGTGAGGCACCTGCCAATCTGATGCCATGTGATGGTCCTGGTATAGTCGACCGATTCTTCGCCAACCCCGCCGGTGACACGCAAGTACCCTATCTAAATGTGTGACGCGAGTTATTATGCTATGATTATGTGAGTTATAATGCCCAGTAGGGGCGAATAAATTGTTATAATGTTCCAAGCACAAAATCAGGTGGTAGCGTAACTTTTTCAGAAGTGCATCACTTGGTTGAATAAAATTTCACTATCTTTTGGTATTTCCGCTTTGTTCGAGCTTGTAAAGAAGCTATCAAGCCACGTCTTCCGGTGGTTAGCTCGAAATTATTTTTCTTACGTTTTTGAGAAAATTTCAGTACATAGACCTAGCCTTTAAATTCGGATTTACTCGGAACACCCCTGGGGACACCGATTCCTTTTCCTCGGCGTTGCATAATTACCCGTGAATACTTGTGAGTGACTGGTAAGTTTGGGGGTAAGCAGGAAAGACGACCCTGAAGACAAATCCAATAGGAGAATTTAGCATGCTTCAAAGTACGACGTCCTCCAAATGCGAGCAAACGGAGTGGGTGCTTCTCCCTCTGCACGCTGCCTAGCGCTGTGAATGATGCTATAATGAATCGCCAGGTGGTCACTGTAGGTGTAGCCATCCTCCACCCTCCAGTTGTTTAACAGCCAGGGGCCCAGAACGTAACGTCGATAATCGACTTCGCACCGTTTCTATGGTAGGTACTACTAGTGGCTACGTTGGCCAGGACTACGTTGAGCCTGGCCAGGGCCTCCAGCAGAATCTGGCCCCTTGGGTAGGTAAGGCAACTGCCCCATTCTAACGCCCAAGCGTTAAAGTCGCCCGCTACTACCAGCGGGCTATCGCCAGTTAGCTCCGTTGTCATCCGATTTACTATTTGTGCAAACTGGTCGACCGTCGACCTAGGCGGCGCATAGCAGCTGCAAATGAACACTCTGTTCACTTTTGCGACCGCAAAGCCCTCGTTTGAGGTGGCCACAACCTCCTGCACTGGGAACTTGCACGTCATCCATAATACCACCTTCTTTGACCTATCCGCAACCCAGTTGCGGTTACCGGCAGGGATACGATATGGGTCGGATATTATTGCGATATCCGGTCCTGACTCGCGAACTGCCTGACACAGCAGTTGCTGGGCCGCCTCACAGTGGTTTAGGTTCAGTTGGGTTACCCGCACTGTTTTTGGCTTTTGATTTAACCTTGTATGCCGGGTCTTAGAGCCGAGTCTGCGTCGGCAACCGGCAGTCGTATTGTTGCCACTTGTGTCCCAAGTGGACCCTTTTGCAGCTGTATGGCTTCTGTGGCAACCTCAAATCCACACTTGGCTTTAAAGGCCTTGGAGATTTCGCCAGTTTCCGTGATCTTGTCCAAGTTGTTACATTGGAGATTCACCAACGTGGCTAGGGCACGTACCTCCACTCCCGCTCCTATGGCCTCTTCGGCCAGCTTTTTATACGCTGGACCCCTCAGCTTCCTGTCCTTCTTAAGCTCTAGGATCATTTCACCGGTGCGAGTACGGCGGATGCTCCACGAGCTTAGCGTCGCCCCGCATCGCCTTGAGGACCTCGGAGTATTTAGACTCTTCAGTCTTCACGATGAGGGCCTTACCGCGGTTACGCTTTCGAGCCAGACTTCAATACTCTTTTTCTTCCTGAGGTCTATCTCCCTTTTTCCGGACCTTAGTCCAAGGGTTTTCCCTGCCTCTGGAAGGGTCATCGCACGTCCCTCTTTCGTTGTCATGTTTATTACTGGGACCGGTCCTTTCGCTTGGGCCACTCGTCGCACGTGGGGTTTCGCGCACCACCGAGGTGGTGTTGACGCTTTTGGCACCTTTGTCGCTTTTTCCGCCTTTGCCGCCGTTGCTGCCGTTGCCTTTTTTGCCTCGCTTGGTGCCGGAGTCACTCTCTTCACGCCCCGCTGGACGTGCAATTGGACCCGCCTGTCCCGACATCACGCTCGCGTATGTCTCTGGGCTCATTGGGCCGTCAGACACCAGCCGCTGCTTTGACCCACCGGGTGCGGTTTCCCCCAGTGACTGCCTTGCACGCTTTGATGTCCCTGACACCACGGTAGGTGGGGCGTGACCTCGCGTTTCCGTCTGTGTGTGCTTGCTGGTGAATACCCTAGACTTTTCCGCTGCAACATGCCTTGCCATTTCCCTGGCACTTTGGTCGGCCAGGAGCTTAGCTTCCAGTTCGTCCCTCTCGCGACATGCCACCTGAACGGACATACGAACCTGCAACAAGCTATGTTTTAGGTCCTTGCTGATGTTGTTGCGACTCGACGTAAAGTCGATTATAGCATTCAGCTGTTCGGCGACTACCAGCACATTAGGATGCTTGTCATGCTTCATCTCCATGGCCCGCATGAGTCCAGACCCATCCATGGCCTTTCCGGTTTTACCGGAGACCCCTGCTTCTGAGGCAGTCGTGCTTCCGCACGTATCGGATGCGCCGCCAGATCCTGCCCTCTTGCCGGGCGGGGATCTTATCAGTCCTCTTTTGGCGAACGGGTTCGCCTACTCTTTCTGCGTCGTTTGAGAGCTTGTGGCTCCATGCTGTTGGGTCCCCTTTCAGCCGCCATGCTAAGGTTGACGCGGGCCTTCATGGGCACACCGCGATCAGAGAATGATCGGTGTAGGTCATGATGGGCATCTGAGCCTACTCCCGCCTGGCTAGCCAAGCCGGTCGGTGGAGATGGAACGTACTGAAGGCCTGCCAGGGTTATAGTGGGACGGAGACAGCCTATGCCGCATGAAACCTCGCCATTTCCTGTAGGTGTCACTCGACAGTACTCAGGCAGACGACAAACATTGCCCAGGTAACCCATAAGCAGTTCCAAAGCGTCTTTACGGCAGCCTATCAGCATTTAAGTCGCCTTAAATGCAACATAAATGCCGATTTTGGCCCAATTTACGGCGGCTTTACTGCAATGCTATGATAATGCTTCATTAATGCTTTTTTGCATTCGAAATGCTTGTTACAGGCTACAAGCATTTAAATAGCATTTGAACTACAGCTTTAAAACAGTTGGCATTCAAGATGCTGGTATAATGCTTACATAATGCTTGTAGCATCTGAAATGTAGATTTAGGGTTGATTTACTGCATATGCTAATGCTTATTGGTTACAAACTCCTTAGCACGACTTTTTGTAGTGAAATTTTGCTTGTCATCACAGTTGGGCAACTTTGTCACTTTGTACGCCTTCAGTCTTTGCCTCTGCTTTACTTTTCGTACATATGATTTTGACTTCTCAACTTTGTGAGTCACATTTTGCACAGATTGGGATTATTCTTAATAATGGCTACCACTACTTTATCCATTAGTTGATAGCATACTTTTCGATTTGTTCCACTTCCAACCTTCCGATCTACAGTCTAGCGCTGGTCAAATTATTTGCAAACACAAAACACGGTGCTTTTTTAGTTTCTTGGCAAG
Organism: Aedes japonicus; assembly: GCA_034211315.2. Taxonomy (NCBI): domain Eukaryota; kingdom Metazoa; phylum Arthropoda; class Insecta; order Diptera; family Culicidae; genus Aedes; species Aedes japonicus. The sequence goes on along the minus strand of JASCZW010007034.1, from coordinate 8,853 downwards.
ATCACGTACCGGTAAATTGTACCGATAAGTTGTACCAGACATTTAAGCACGAACAGAATAAGCGATAATTTTGTGTAAAATTTCAAATTGCTAGCAAGCGCTTTCGTTAGCAATTGCTGCTTCACTAACGCCACGAAGTTCACTTCCAACTACCTTTGCTTATCTCGACTAAGTCGAGTTATAAGTACGAGACACTGAAGAAGTCTGCACATTGTAGACGAAATACGCGTATCTGTCGAAGATAAGCAGAGGTAGTTGGAATTAAATGGAAGATACTAATTTTTCTTCTAATTTCTAGTTACAGGTATTCCACTAAACAGCTCAAACCCTCTAGGATTCATTTAGTCGAGTTGCCCACTGATGTGGCGAAGTTGCGGCATCTGCTAGCATGTCAAAATATCACTCCGTTGTTCACCACATGCCACTCAATATTGACACGATATTCTGACGTGCAATTAGATGCCTCATAGCGGCTACAAAACTGACAGATTTGCTTTTTGCTAGTTGCTTATTGTCATTTGACGATTCCTTTTAAATTAACGGTAGCGAAATTTTGAATGGCTGTGATTGTACCATGAAATAAAGTGGCAAGTTTCAGCTGCATATAAGTGAAACGTTTCAGCGATCCGTGAAATAATTCAAAATCTTCACTGAAAAAAAGGTGTCCGAAATTTAACGTGGACAGGCTTTACTTGAGTCATATAAGGGGCTATAAAAATAGTTTCTTCAACAAAGTTGCTTCAAATAATATCTTCTAACGTTTTGTATCCTCGATTTAGTACAGAATGCACTGTTAACCAACAGGTACAAATGAAAAGGAGAGATAGTTACTAGAGGAGTAAGCACTCCCAGCAAAAATTGGTTTATGGTTTTCACCCAAATGTGAACATTTAATTTTCATGTTTTCAGCGTGAGAGAAATAACCACAGTTCACACAGCTTCTAGAAAATTCTAGCACTTCTCGGCTGCTACGTTAATTGATCAGAGCTTATATTATTTTTTTGAACTTAACGAACTCCTTAAAAAATATTTTCTGAATTACTATGATCTTCGGAACTGAATTACTATGAACTTGACAAACGTTGATTTAGCTTCTCGGAAGTTGAAAAAACTTTTTGTAAGTTAAGTAAACTTTTTGGATGTCTAAAGATAATCATGAAGTTTGCTCGCTCTCTTTTGAGAAGAGAATTACAGGAACTTCAGAAAAGTGTATTGAATTTCCGAAAAATTCTCAACGTTTCTGGAAACTCGTTTGAACTTCCAAAAAGTTCGCTGATCAGTCATGGAATACTATAGAAACAACTTTCTAGAATTAAAGACTGTATTCGATTAAATTTGGACACACAAAATAGGTCACCAAAAATTTTCCTTGAGCTTGATTCTTTTCAAACTTTCTGGATTTAAAGTACTACTAAATGGTTAAGTTTTGACATCATTGGTTTATTGAACCTATTTTCCCAACCCAAATGCCCGCACCTTTGCCTTGACCCTTTTCATCAAATTTTGGGCAATAATAGGACCGACTTGCTTACTTACTTTAACCACACTTTCTTTAGTTCAAGTTCATTTTCTATCAGTTTTGGAGTTTTAACAAGCTTTGCCTTCATGATTGCCCAAAATTTTTCAATCGGGTGAAGTTCCGGAGTGTTTGGAGGGTTGACGTCTTTTGGTACAAAAACGACATTATTATCTTTGTACCAGTCTAAGACGGGCCGGGCATAGTGGCAAGATGCCAAATCCGGAAAAAAAATTTCCTGAATTTCTGGGACGTTGAGTTATGAATTTCTGGTGTCTTCAAAGACGTGATCCTGTCCGTTTCGACTCTTGTTGATCCGCTGCCAAATTACAAAACAGCATTATCTAATATCGTTTAGATTAAATCATGTGTATTCGCACACTCACCTTAAGCCAAACGAAAGAGCAAGTACATCCTCATCCTAACGACGCACTACTGGCAGTAAAAATTATTTAGTCAAACAAACTAAACCATGGCAAAAAGTTTGTGAAAAATCTGTGATCTCTGAAAAACGAACTGAAAAAATTGACAAGGTTTAACAACAAGAAATACAACACCTGTGCTGGGAAGGCAAAGTCAGTCTATGCTAGCTGGTTCTATTCAAGTTTTGCTGATGCAAATCAAGTATAAAGTTGTTCCAAAAATAGACCACCGCTGAAGATGCCCTTAGCACTCGTATGACATTTTCGGGTTCCTTGGCGCCATTTCTGGCACTTATGGCATTGCGTAAGGTTTTGAACATTTTATCATATTGTGCATTGCACGAAAATCTCATACGCTAATTGAGCTAAAGCGTTTGTAGAAGTGCACCATTACGTTAAAGCCAGGGATGCCATATTATAGTCACTATATTCATAGTATGGCGGATACAACGACGGGAGCCAATTTAAACTGTCACATGGTGGAGCCAATCGAGCATTACTGTATGTTTATTTCTTCAGATGACGGGACCAGTACTAAGGGTCCTTTTGTATTGAAATATAGAGGTCTATTTCACTCATGATTTTTAATTTTTTTTAAATTGGCAAAATGTTTTTTGAGCTTCACCTTCTATTGATAGCGGACTGATAACTTGAAAGTTATTCAGTGACGCAGAAAATATTGTTCATAAAACTAGATTTAATATTCATTCGTTTTAAAAATGCCAACACATTGACTTCAAATCTATGAATCCTACTGGAAAATCCCATAGAAGTTCATAAAGCTTATCAGATAATCATAAGTAAATATTGTTTGGAATGTAGCAGATCCAATATTATTTGCAAAGAACTTTTATGATTTCTAGTAACTTTAAAAATCCTAGTCGTAATGTAAAAACAAAATCCTGTTTAAATTTGAAGTGCCGCGGAATTTATCAGGAGTTCAATAATATTTAAAAAGGCAAGTTTTATTTAAAAACAAAGTTAAATTTTTAAAAGCATGGTAGCCATTTTTCTTGAAAAATTTAACCGGTTTATCTCGGTTTATCCAGGTTTATCTGACTTTAAAATTGCAGTTGAGATCATCAGTAACCACGCGACTCGTTTCGTCAAGTTGTGATCTACAGAGCGACGCTTCCTTACGCTCCCACTCCACCAAAGCCCCGAAGAACGACGCTTCCACGGGTTGCCTCTGTAGAACACCGACCATTTGGATCGAATAACGCCTGAAAAAGCTTTTCGGAGAATCACCGACGCAAGAACGACGTCAAAAACATTTACCACTCTGAGAATCAAGTTTTTTTAATGCATACGTTAATTGCTACAAAATAAGAAGGGCCTCAAGAATATGTGTACATTGAAAAGGCCAAGAATCCTTAAAATATAAGAGATTCTCTAGAAACTTTGTGACAGTAGAAAAACGGAAAAAGTAAATGATTAAGGCTCCCAAAACCAATGTTTTTGAGAGTATGAGTTTACCTTATTTTAGCGAAACAACTCTATACCTCGTTCTCAAATAAAATACTTTCCTCATCCATATTCTTTACGGAAATTTTTGTCAAAATCCTCAATGCAGACATATACAGACATTTTTTTCAATGTTCGCTACAGACATTTCGAAATACTCTCTGGCATCCCTGGTTAAGGCTGGTTTACAGTTTGGGAAAAGCGTAACGGGATTTGGGCGCCTGCGTGTTTTAAATGGGGCCCGGGATTTGAATTCCCGTGGCGGGAATTAAGTCTACACAAAAATTATAGTTTTCCTGAAGTGTAAACCCATTCGCGGGAGTTACTCCGGGAAATAAAATTCATCTCTACGCACTTCTTCTTTGGCGGGAACAAATCATTCCGATTTGATTCGGGGCGGATTTTGAGAGTTTGAACTCGAACAGGGGAAAAATGTTAAAATTTCAGAAAGAGAGCCGAGTTCGGAAAGATTTTTTTTTTTCGATTTTGATTTGCTCGAAGACTTTGATAGGTTTGTCAGTTAGGATTAAATTGATGAACAGCCAACCCAGGATGAAATATTGGTCGAAGAAAATATAGAGTTCGTTAAAAACGGAACAAGGAGATTGACATTAAAGTTGCTCTTGGCCAAGAAATTTTAAAACATCCTTGCTTGTTATATGGTACAACAAAACACTGTTTTGAAAACAGTTAAGATGCTATTTGCTAACAAATAAGTTGTACTATTATATCGTCCCTGAATAAATCCATCAGTGTCCAGGAGTGCCGGAAGTACTGGGATGCTTTGAGGGAATCGACAACATCTTTAAAATAAACTTATACAAAATAATTCGTAAATTTCTATCATTTATTTTGATAAAGCAAAACTCTAAAAGATTTGTGAGAAATCCGGTGCGGTCATCAAAATTGTTCATTTTTCAATGCTTCCTGCAGGAAAAAAAACTTACACGAACGTAAACAATACGCAAAATCTGAGACGCAAACTTTGCTTGTCACTTAGTGTGGAGAAATGTGGACAAACGTCATCTGGAAAATTTTCCGTGCCAAATCCCGAGAGAAATCCCGTGATGCTTTTCCCGAACTGTACACCAGACTTTAAAGCTGTTTAGTGTCTTCTACATAAAAGCCACCGTGTCTGAGACACTAACACGATTTAACGCAACGGTGCACTTCAACAAACGATTTAGTGCAACAAGTGCACATTTTTTTCATGAAATACGCAATACATATTGGTAGAAGCGAAGTAGAACTATATGCATCAAGAATTCTGTAGCACGTTCGTATATTCTATAAATGGAGAACTGACAACGCTACGAATTTTACAATACAGCTAAGACTGTAACGTTTGATTTACAAATCCAACACCCATTAGTGACAACAGCAATGCACAAAACTAGTAAAAATCAACCATTAGAACTTAAAATCGAAAAATAAAACTATTCACGTGTTCCATTGGATTTCCTTCGCGCCACTGTGGCATTCTTCGGCGGGAGTGCGTTCAATGCCTTCGCCTATGTACGAGGCTAACGTGGCGCTCAGCTCTCTCATTTTGGCAAGCATCGTTTTGACAGCGCTATGTCTGCAATGCTATAGCGTTTGCAAGAGAGAAACGTCAAAACAAAAATAGGAGATAAGAAGACGTCGTCGTCACAGCAGAGCTCAGGCAGGAGGAGAAAAAACAGCCAAGAAAAACACACGAATCATCGTCATCAGCTTCTGAAAGCGAAAAGGCAGAAGAGTCACAAATTTTTGCTCTGCTCCGATCGACTAATTTGCCCTCGTCGTGGCTTCCGTGGCGCTATGAAAATTGTGTGCAAATAGCTGTACGATTTCGGTTCTCGTCTCGCGGAAAGTCTGACAAAATTGCCCGGTAGGCAATCGGAATATTTGAGTGCATTTTACTTCGGTCAAACAAGTGCGGATTTGTGTTTTTTTTTCCAAACCGGATCGAACAAATTTGTCGTGATTTAGTGCATTGAAAAATTATAGGTATCTCCGCTGGGGAATTGATTTTCGAAGTGCTTCTGAGCAGTCGACCGAAAATTGTTTGGCTTATTTTCGTGCGATCTCGCGAGAATCAGTCGAGACCAAGTGTACAGGTGAGTTTCGTTTTTAAATTACATAATTTCATCAGAATTCCATTCCTGTTTCTGACCATTTTTTTGACAACAAATCTCTGGGCAAAAGCGGACGGGTGCGGATCTAGACGAGTGGTGAGCGACGATGGTTGCTGTGAGGTTAAGTCCGTCTTGTTAAAATAGCCCGTATTGCATAGAGAGAACCAGTCCCAAACATGGGCAACCGGTGTAAAGAAAAAATGGAGCTTAAAAAGTTTCCAACATAGCGATTATACATGTTTTCCCCAAATATAATCGTTCTCGTAGCCTCCCCCCAATTGCACATACACATCTATAGCACCGGTTCCATCCATTGAAGCCAACCGAGCTATAGCAGCGCAGCCGCCTCCCGTGTTGGCCCCTTGCGCTAGCACTTGGACTGTCGTCACCTTAATGTTTGCGCTGCGACAGCCTATCAAATTCACCAACACAGAAACCGAGAGCGCTCCGTCCGTGCTGTATAGCATACAGAGCTGCCGCAATGGGAATGGGCCTCTCGAAAATAGTTCAATAAGATATGCCCCTATCCCATATGAGGAATATTGTGAGGAGAGAGATGCCGGGGTGTTTCTTTACCTTCTGATTCGTTCGGAGCTCTCTGGAAAAAAATAACAGGTTGTGACTGACAAACGTCATTGAAAACTTGTCTAATCAATCCATCGCGGTCATTTCGAAGAGGAAGAGTTCGCGTATCCCTTAGATTTGAAGGCTTACATGGGTACCAGAGCAGAAACGAATAACATGATACTGGCCTTCACATCTTATGTTGTGGCTTTTAAATACCAAGGCCAGTTATCAAGATCAAAATTAGGTATTCATGTGTCATTTCCTCTTGCTCGGGTAGCCTTTGTGTCAATAATTATTGTTCTTTTAAGCTCATTTTAATTGTCCCCTAAATACGGTATCAATCAAGTTCTCTCTTAGCTGTGACCAGACATTCCATGCAAGAATAGTTTCGAAATAGTTTTATGCGGGTGTTCATATGAAAAAAAATTAATTAGCTTCAATTTTTGGCCTTCAGTGAAAAGATCTTTCCGTTTGTTATTCGATAATTTTTCCAGACTCCAAAGCCAAAAGTTTAATCTTTTATATATTTTGTAATCAATCAGTTTCTCCTATATTTTCGGACGGACATCAGCTTTTCCCACCTTTGAACTTTGCCTTTGAGCAATCCTTCTGACGTCAGTCGGAAGTTTCTGTTTTGCTTCCTTCAACTTGAAAGTTGTAGGAACATTGAAGATAACTGAAGTTTAAATTAAACTAACAGTAATAGTCTCGCGAGCCGATTTTGTTTTATTTCTAGATTGTGATTAATCAGGATCAACAAGCTAGATTCCCATTCGCGTGCGATCGGTGAGTTCATTGCTTACATTCGCCAGGTGGGTTCTTTTTGCGTGGTCAGATAGAATTTTGCAGATTTTTCGAAAACTATTTCAGCATGGTCATAGCATGGTCATAACATATAGAATAACAAATTAATAGTAAGTCTTGATCTCATAGTCCGTTATTCCTGCCGGCAAATATAGAAGGAAACCTTCGACGAAGCGCACATCGTGGGATATGAAAATCGAAGGCAGATGCCACTCTGATGAACACTAACTGTAGTCTAGAAATCTATACTCCATAATTTGTATAGGCAGCATTAACTAGAATTTTTGAGAAGTGGTCGAGGTTGAACATACAGGTTGATTTGCCTCAGGAGAGCCTCGCAATCTATCCTACACTGCAAGATATCGGTGGCGTTCAAGACTCTGCTTGTATCTCCTCTAGTCCGGAGCAGCTCTAGGTTGATCAGTCGAAAACGGTTCGTAGCTGGATAGCCGAAATGGATCACTCCAAAGTAGTCTACGAAGCACAAAACTGACAAAACGACATTGAACTGATTCGATTCTCTCAGCACCGTCGTTGTAAAGAATGTGCACACCAAAAAGTAGTCAACGGGAAATTAGTGGTATTACATGGAAAATATGAGAAAATCAAAAGTAAATCATTCATTTAAGACTTCATAAAAATACAAATATAAAACATATACAGTTAAGTCAATTTGACCTGTTATATCCAAATCCCGCACCTTTCGTTTGACACCTTCCATCAGTTTTTGCACAGTGTCATCCGTCACCAATTTTGCAGCTTTCTGCCAGTTACGCCTGCAGTTTTTCTTATCAATTGCTACGCTATTCGTTTTTCGAAGATTCCTCTTGACCATAGCCCAATACTTTTCGATCGGACGGAGTTCTGACGAATTTGGCGGATTGCAATAATTTGGGACAATATTTACACCATTAGCAATGTGCCAATCCTCAGCCAGTTTTCCATAGTGGCAAGATGCCAGGTCAGGCCAGAACAGCACCGAACCGTTGTGTTCCCGAACGAACGGCAACAGTCGTTTATGCAGACACTCTTTTACGTAAATTTGTCCATTTAGAGTGCCAGTCGTGACGAAGATGTCGCTTCTGAGACCGCATCCACATATTGCCTGCCATACGAGGTAATTTTTGGGAACTTCGACAATTCGACAAAACGGTCAGCAACATTTCCTCTTTGCAACGAGGTATAAAACTGTAGTCCCGGTATCTGCTTAAAGTCAGCTTTCAATATGTTTCGTCGTCCAATATTATGCAGTCGTATTCCTTCAGCATAGTGTCATATAATTTTCTCGATCGAGATTTTGCGCTCTTGTTCTGGCTGTCGTTACGATTTGGAGCAACACCTACTTTGAATCGATTTCAAGCCTGCACTTTTCTTCACTTTCTGGACGAACGATGGAGACATTTTCACTTTTTCGCCACATCACGAACGGAGATATTCGGTTTCTTCTTAAATTCTTTAATCACTTTCTTCCTCTCCGCGACGAAACGAGAATCATGGTTACCTCCGGAACCGACCTTTCTTTTTAAACTTAAGCGCTGCTAAACGTTTTTTAGCACTTTAGTAACCGTCGATTTTGCGATTTTTAATGACTTGGCAATATCGCCGTGCGACATATCTGGATTTTCCACTCTTTTGAGCAAAATTGCTTCGCGCACGCGTTCTTGATTCGACGCCATTTTACTGAATAAAGGTTACTGTAGCCAAACGACGTCTTCATCATAGCACACATACATTAATATTCATGTAGTAGTGATCGGATTAGCAAAGCGTACACGGAGAAGACCGCATTAGGGCATTTCCGACGACTACTTTTTGGTGTGCACATTCTTTAGTTAGGGTTCCACACCGCAGAACAATACTCGAGTGTCGATCGTACCAGGGAACAGTAGAGTGATTTCATACAGTAAATTTCGGAGAAGTTCTTAGCTATCCTGAATATGAGCCATAAGGTCCTAGACGCTTT